>JAHWFP010012620.1:39613-87606 GCA_023313725.1 Lithobius niger
ATCATACAAGGCAGCAGGTAAGGTTAAGGAATGTTGTTGAAGTGATTTGAAAATTGGTTTCAATTCCTATCGTGGTACAGTCAAAGTGCTTTATAACAATATTGTGGGGGGGATTATTTGCTCGTTATGAAGGAATTTTGTTAAATTGATACAATGAAGATGGGGAGAATGAATGAATGTTTTGCTAACATGAACAAAAATCAGTCTTATTTGTGGCATAGTTATACATCTTCAAAGATCATAACAAATCTAATGTCCAGCTTAGCAATTCATAGGTCTACATGTATCTACTGAAAACATTGTTAATAGAACTACTGTGAAAGCGATCATGGAGGAAATAAGTCATTTGACATGTATCTACTGTACTGCAGAATACTAAAACACCATCAGTTGTTTAAAAATAGTAGGATGCTTATGGATGTGCTTCTCTGCTTTCCTCTTGCTTCTTTCCCTCCATAATTACTAACTGGGTTTGTCATAATGTTCTCGTGTAGGATGGAAAGATTGGGAGAAAGGGTAGAGGGGAAGGGTTGGAGGGAATTGGGAGACCAACAGTAATCGTCCCACAACTCGTTACAACGAAGATAAAAAAATTGGTGGAAATTAATTATTAAACCTCGTCATAAGGAAAATTTCTACTCAAGTTACTCATTATATACAATTAGGGACAACCAAAAATTAATAAATTTTCGTTATAAAGTGTCTTGTTGCTGGCAATTCTTTACTAATATACCAATTGCAGAGCCCACCTGCACTTATTTACATACAAAGGTTGTTAGCACTCTTGGCATAAAGGAGGTTTATAAGTGGTACATTGTATAGTATTTAGGGAATAGGTTGTTGTAAGCATGACGCATTGACCTTGCCTGGTAAATTGCTTTTTAAGTAAACGAAACAGCAGTGGCCGTTGTTGCCCACTTAGTCGCTGTTATAGGCATGGTAAACCTTCGAATTTACATGCTGGGAAAAGAGTTTGGAATTATTCATCGAAACTCAGAATTTATCACACATATTGTTAGGATAAATTCAAAAGACAGCAAAAGGCTGCTGCTTTGAGATTATGGGATCCTGCCTCTCTCTCATAATTTGTGACAACAGATGCAGGGCGACGAAACAATCTCAAGGCAGAGTTACAGCTCATTGTTTTGAAGACCAACTCATTCCTAGTGTTATAGTAACTTGACTAAATTCTTTTAAAGCGACACATGCACCACATTTTCTTGAGTCAGATTTAATCATTGTCCATTGTCAAACTAGATGAAAATCATATTTATGGGTCATAATTTTTTTTTGGGCTACAGATCTTGCCAAAGGAGCGGATGAGGATACATAGTGCTGGGACACTGTCGAATTCAAATAGCATGCCCCCCTCTCAACAGTTTTCTGGTCTGCGACCAATCCGTGCATTGTCTGAATCCTCTATTCACCAAGAACAAAATGTTGTTCCTTCGTCCAGGAACCACGGTTACATGCAGCCAATCAAAGTGGTGACACCAGCATCATATTCTAGTCAGCAATCTGGCCTTGGAACTCCAACCTCCTCTGCTGACATCACTCCTCCTGGTCATGATGGCCGCAACGGGAGTATGCACATTCCAAAAAATCGCTTTATCCCTCAAAATTACTCTAACCACCAGCCAAAGTATCCATTTGCTTCTAACCAGACCAATGGCAACTCGCACTTGCCGAACATGCTGAACGGAATCGATTCGAGTTTGATGAACCGAGGAGGAGGGTCTGTATCCAGCATCAGCCCGCCGCTGATTTATTCCAGCAAGATGAACTTCTCGTCAAGCAATTCGGCCAATTCAATCAGTGTGTCGCCTCAGAACTCCAATCCGAACCACACGTCACAAATCCACAGCCAGAACCACTTGATTATAAAGCAACAAAATAACATGCCCGATCAGACGGCAGCTTTGAATTCGCGTGACTCGGACAGAAGCCAGCCACAGCAGCAGCAGCAGCAGCAGCAGCAACAACAACAGCAGCAGTCGCAGCTGCCACCCCACACCCAGTCCAGCCATCAGTATTCGCACTCGGAGTATGGGTCAGACCGTTTCTCACCACATCCGGAATTTAAGTATCCTGTGCGCGGGCCCTACTCCCAATATGATGGAGAGTTTTTACCACCAGAGTTGTTGAATGGAAATTCAGCTGTTCCCCACGCTCCTCACAGTGGCGTGAGATATCCACCACCTCAGTTTGCTCCTGTACATCCATCCTCTGGTGACGTGCCATACGATTTCTATACATTCGACCCATATTTACATGGAAGAGGTACCCCAACCTTTTTTGGTCCAAATGAAGTATTTTATGATTTGACACCACCACCACCATTCTATGGAATGCCTCCTCCCTTCATGGGCTTTCGACCATTGCGGTAAGTAGACTTGTGATAAATTATGCTAAATTATAAGGAAATATAAGGTAAAATATAAAATGTATACAATTTTTTTTTATTTACAGCCGCAGTGGGCCGTCAAATGAGCTACACGTTCGATTGGAAGAATGCTACGATCAGTTTAAGAATTTGGAGAAGGAAAGAAAGAAAGTAAGTTGTGCTCACTAGTATTATTACTAGGGCTGCACCGATCCCAATCCTATACCGATATCCAAAATTTAATCACCAAGTTGTTTTTTTGTTTATAAGTGGTGAAGTTTTCTTCAAAAGCCCCATAATTATTAAAATAAAAAAATTTAAAATAGTAACCAGCAGTTAAAACGTAGCTAGGAAGATAGCCAAGTGATTTCCTGATTTCCAAAAACTGAAACTGTGGGGTTTTGCGGCCGTGTGAACCGAAACCGAAGTCAAAAGTTAAAACTGACCCATCCCTACTAACAAATGAAAACTCTGTATAATCTTTCGTTCTTTGCTTTTGCAAATATAACTGGAATAAGCGACCCATTTAGCATGCATTGTTGCTTCAGAAGCCTCAAGAATTCCGTTGTAAGCTGGTTATTGTTGTAAGAATAGGTTTATAATAGGGCTGGTACTTTCCGGTTTTTTAGTTATCCGTTTAACCGGTTTTTTTTCCGGTCGGTTACACGAAAACCGTTTTTCCGTTTTCAGCAAAAAATACAGCAAAAAAAAATTTCACCACTGTGTAATACATTATTAAAAAACAAAGATGAAAAAAAAAATATGATTTAGTCCTTGGTAAGACAAGCGCAATTATTGACTACATGTTGCATTTTGGGATTTAAACTAGAAGAAAGTTGATAAATTTAAGTACTTATTTTATTAAGAATTTTGACTTTATGTAGCTTTAAAATTTCTACAAGATGTCAAATTTTACATCTTAACGACAACGTAAGCCAAAAACAAAACAACAAAATTTAATAGTTTTCGTTAATGTTCCATTAATTTCAAATTATGAGCCAGAGAAATTAGCATGTTTGCGTTTTCGGGTAGCAACGCATTTCGTTTACGTGTTATGACGGCGCTTCCCTGCCGTTCGCGCTAGGTATAGACGAGTCCACTTCTCATGACGCGGGGAGGGCAGATGCTGGCCAGCATGTCTTTAACTGCCTCGTGTACGCGCTAGCGATCAGCAGTTTGTTTCGAAGAAAGTAAGCAGCTTCGATGGGACAACAAGCCCATGCGAAATATTTGTAAATAAGCTGCCCCCTACCCACCCCGGTTTTCTACTTTCACTGATTTTGAGTATTTGGATTAGTAGACCTAAATGATGACACTTGGCTATTTTTGGCTCGTTCACCGCGATTTTTGAATGGTGCCCGCATCAAACGTTTTTCGGATATGGGTTTTATAATCCGTGTAACCGAACGTGGAACGGTTTCCGGTTAACCGTGTAACCGATCCCAGCCCTAGTTTATAATGAGGTTATTTTGGTAAGGTGAAAGCCAGCTCAATTGAATAAATTATTTTTCAGCTTATTTAGGCCGTGAAATGAAAATTCTTTGGTTCTCGGGCTAATTCGGTACCAGAATGACCAGGCAACCAGGCTTTTTATTTTATTTTTTATTTTATCTTAAAATTACAAAAGAGATAGCATTGAAAACAGAAATGGCCATTTCAAAAAATTAGTTACCATATTATCATTTGCCATTGCAAACTTGTGTGTTAGGCCATACAAAAAAAAACCATGTATTGGTTCTTGGACAATTTCTACGAGTCTTAAGTTACTGGGTGGCAAAGCTTCCATTTTTTATTTATGTTTGAAAATAAGTAACCTATAGCTTTAAAATTTTTCTTTCTGTTCATATTGTAGTAACAAATTTCTAAACTATTTCAGACTGCAATTTAACCGGATGCTAGCTGAATAACATTTGAGAGAAAGCTCACCGCTATCAGTAATCTTTAGCAGGTCACTTTTTTTTTATTTCGCTCAAAAAAAGTCACCTGGTAGGGCCTGAGAACCGAGAAATTTTTTTTCGCGGCCGTAGTGAAAGCTAGTAAATTTGGTGTTTGGG
The DNA here is from genome assembly GCA_023313725.1 of Lithobius niger. Taxonomy (NCBI): domain Eukaryota; kingdom Metazoa; phylum Arthropoda; class Chilopoda; order Lithobiomorpha; family Lithobiidae; genus Lithobius; species Lithobius niger. The sequence goes on from JAHWFP010012620.1 coordinate 44,051, forward strand.
GGGGGCGGGGGGGACTTCTTCCCTGAGATTTACCCAAGAAACATTTTGCTTTTCGTTGTGTGAACTTTTTGTTGGGCTAGATTAGGTCACCTTGTCTTTAAACATACCATTACAATGATGTTAAGAAATATTTGTATGCCTTTCACTGAAAAGAGTTCACGTAGTGTTATAAGTTACTTTTTTATTTTCTAGACTGAAGCAGAACTTGCTCGACAAAATCCTGGGAAAAAAGTCTCCAGTGCCAATAACATTCCCATCCCCAGATTGCCACCAAACCCATCTCGTGTGGATAGGCTGATAGTTGATGAACGCAGAGAACATGCTAGGGTAAGATTCTAGAAAGGTACTGAAACATATGCAGTATGCAAGATCAGGGAAAATAACTGCAGCTAGTTATTTGTAAAGTTTCAGGAACTTTTGGTTGTTGTTTACTGTAGAACGTCGATTATCCGAACTAATTAGGACCGAAGGGTGTTCGTGTAATCGAACATTTGAATAATCCAATTTACCTGCAACATAAAGTAAAACTTTTTTCTTCACTAAGTTTTAGTGAATTATATTTGATTGTATAAGCTACTGAAATAACATTTTGTATGAAATGACTCCAAGAACATAAATAAAGTCAATTCTTATTTCTTCTCCAAAAACACAAATTTTTTGATTATTTTGTAAGATTGGGAGTATGGATAATCATGGTTCGGAGGATCGAGGTTCTAAAGTACAAAGGAAAAAAAACTTAGCCCTCAAGTCAATGACTTAATAAAATTGTGGATTTCCAAGCTTTTAACATCTTCCTAAAACTGATGCCGATGTTCCGATGACCGGTGTAGCCGAAGTTCGACCAACATCGGTTCATCTCTAGAATTTGTTGGTAAGGCTTACTGTTGTATTGATAATGTGTTTTATTTAAATTTTAGGTTATAACCCTTGTGGCCAAGATGGAGCGGCTAAGAAATGTTCAAGTTCATAACAACATTCACACTGCAATGGAACAGTGGCTGGAGGCTATCAGCAAGGTTCATGCCAGACGGCGTGATGAAATTGTAAACGCGACCAATAGGCAGCGAACTGGGAATGGATCACGAATTCAAGAAGATAAAGGTAATTTATTTTTTAATAGATGTGTATGTATATCATAAATTGTGTATTGAGCACTAATGGGCTTATGTAGGCCTAGTTATAAGTTGCGGAGTCATATGCTACCTGCCTAGGGGGCTTCCAACAATCTAGTGGCCATTTTTTTCTAATAAAATATGTAAAGCAGCTACCACATGCCTACTGCAAACACTGACTTAATTAAAGTCAACTACTTATACTACTTATACTTATAGTTCGATCACGGAAAACCAAAAGTCAAAGATTTTCACCTCGAAAATTGCGAATTTAAGCCACCAGCACCCACACTCACTATACTTCCAAACCCAACGAACTTCCAAAATTCAAAACTCCCTCCTCTTCGCATCACAGTAGGCCTTGAGTCAGCATTCCAAGCTGGTGTTGGCACTGCTCATAGTCTATGTTTCTTCATCTGTTTCTTTCTCTGTAGTTGGTGGTGCGGGGAGGAATTTCTTCCAGCTTGCTTCCAGCCTAGTTTTGAATTGGGGTGTCCCCATGTTACTAATCATTTTATATGCTGGTTCTTGTGTGTTCAGTAGTGTTATTGACATGCCTCTACACTGCTGAATGGTCATTGATTCTAAGGCACGGAGGTGTGCCCCCTTGCTGGAATCCGACTTGAGCAAGATTTTAGTCTGCTCCCAGTCAATCTGGTGTTTATATTTCTTGCAATGCATGGCCACTGCATTACTTTTGTCTTCTTCAAGGGTGGCTTTCCAGTGCTTCTTAACTCTAATGCAAATCCGACATTTTGTCTCTCCAATGTACCCACTTAACACCCCCTGCAAGGGATACAATAGACTACCCAGGTGGTATTGGGTAGTCTTTCAACATCGAAGTCTTCGTCTTCTTCCACCCCTCCTCTCGTGCTTTCCTGTTCTGGTTGCCGATCTTCATCTTCATTCGTCTCTCGGACTCTTACCGTCCTCGACCTGGTTTGGTATTGGTGGTGTTGTCTCGCATCTTCCGCCTCTTCCTGCGCTCCAGTGTTATTGGCCCCAAGTTCGCCAGTGGTGGAGTTTGGCTTTTCCTTTTCTTCTTGCCTCAAAATCTGACTTCCAAGCAGTTTTCTGATGTTTTGGGATTACGGAAAAAAACAGGTTATCTCTACTTTGGCCAGCCCTTTAAACCCTTTCTCCTCCCTTCGGAAAATAAGTGACAACCTCAACCGGACTCTCCTTGGGTGGGTCTTTCGGCTTCATTTGGAGCATGGGGTCTTTCCAGGTTTTGGCTTTCTGAATAGCTTCATTAACGGCTCTAGCAGGGTACCCAAGGGCTAAATACTTTTCTTTCGCTCTTTCAAACCACCCACTGCCTTCCATCACTTTCATCAGTCGGCTCCGGATCCTCCTTATTTCTCCATTCATGATTGCCAACAACTGGGATTTGGGGTGCCCCGATGAAAAACTCAATACCCCGGTCCGTTTGAGTTGGTTTTACGTACGGTTCCCAGCATAGATTGCCCCCCCTTCTCTCTGCTTACCACCGTGTCAAGGAAGGGGAGCCTGCCACTCTCTTCTTTTTCCGATGTAAAGCCAAGATCATCAGTCCAAGAGTTGAGTGTCTTCTAAACTTCTTCTAACTCCTCCTCCTTCCCGGCAGTGAAGGTATCATCCACAAATCTCACCCAGATCTTGATGGATGGATGCTTGCGAACAACTTCTTCGTCGAGGCTTTGAAGGACAATCTCCGCAATCCTAGGTGATGAGGAATAAATACCCCATTGGAGTGCCGGAACTTGCCAGTAGGTGACCCCTTGTAACTGGACATAGATGTTGGCAAGCAATGCTTTTAGTAGTCGCCGGTTAAGCTGGACTTCCTTCTCCTTGATTTTTTGTCGCCGAGCTGCCTCGTCAAATTTTTGCATGGTGAGGCGGTGTGAGAGTGTCGGGAACAAGGCCGTAATGTCGAATGATCTAAGGACATCCTCCTCTTTCAACTTAACGCTTTCCAGCCTCCTGAGAAAATCGGTAGTGTCCCGCAGCCCATGCTGACCTCGGACATAACTTCTGCAGCCTCGGCGCAAGGAACCTGTCGATAGGTTGGGCTGGGCCTCCCACAGCTGATGTAATCACACGAATTGGATTCCCTGGCTTGTGTATTTTCACTTGGCCAAACACACTAGGTAATTTGGCTTCAGCATATGGGCGGAGGCGCTTCGCAACATCCTCAGTGAGCAGTTTTTCTTTAACCAGCTTCTTTAGGGGTCCTTCGAAGCATGAATGGAGTGTGTACCCAAGGTCAAATTCTAACTGGTGGTACATTTTGTGGTCTTGTAGCCCTTCTTCCAGCCTTTGGATGTACTCATACGGTCTAAAACTACAGTTGGGTTAGATTTATCTGCCCGCGTGACAATGGACTTGTCTTTTTTAAGCCTATTGAGTGCCTGCATTTGTTGCTTCGAAACGTTACACTCTTCCCTAGGCTTAAGTGTGATGGTCCAATCCCATCACACTTTTTTGCAGGTCACACACAACGTCGTGGTCCATCTGGTACCTCCCAATCAAAACTTAAACATCGGCAACAAAATTCGCCATCCGATCTGGCTTTGGGTCTTGCCATTCAGGAATAAATTTCTGATCACGTTGTAGAACTTTGATCTCTTCAGGATCAACATTTCTTTTTGACAAGTTAACAACAAAGGGATGTGGTTTAAGCTGAATCCCATGCTGGTTCTTTTCCATTTCTTCCTGGAGGCTGGCGTTCCTCCTTTCAGTAAATCTGCTCGCATTGCTGCCCCTTCCTTCCTCAGTCGGCTTTCCCGCAGCGCTTCTAGCTTCTCTAACGGCTGGCTTCTCCCGCCGCAGAAGAATTCCTCCCCGCACCACCAACTACGGAGGGAGAAACAGACGAAGAAACATAGACTATGAGCAGTGCCAACACCAGCTTGGAATGCTGACTCAAGGCCTACTGTGATGTGAAGAGGAGGGAGTTTTGAATTTTTTAAGTTCGTTGGGTTTGGAAGGATTGTGATTGTGGGTGCTGATGGCTTAACTGCCTGACGAAGACCCAGTAAAGGTTGTCAAAAATTTGCAAGTTTCGAGGTGAAAACCTTTGAAAATCTTTGACTTTTGGTTTTGCGTGATCGAACTGTGAGTATAAATCATGAATTTGAACCAAAGTAGAAATGCTGAGTCGACCGATTTTTCGGTATTCAGAACTAAAGTCAACTACTTAAGTTACGGGCTTACGGCCAAACAAACTGTAGAAATAACTCGCTCTACGATATGTGAAGTTACATTGATTTATTGAAAATAAACAACTACGGCAGTTAATTGAACGGCAGTTAAAACAACTCAGCATGACTTTGTGATGTGCGTGGTTTTACATAAATACAAGATTACTTTTTCCAATATTTAAATGTCAGTACCATCAACAGAGTTTAACTAATTAAACTTGACAGCTTTCAAGAATTAAGTATTATGTGGATACCAAGTATTATGTGGATACTAAGTATTATGTGGATTATGTGGTGCATCTTCCTAACTACGCAATCTTTAGGTTTAAAAAAGCGCATGGTTTTATGTCTCCTTTCTCAATAAAGTTTTGTGACGATTTCTGGAGCGTTAAATGCTTGCAATGTGTCAGCAAACCCTGCCATAACATGCAGCTGGATCTTTCACGTGCTTTAAAGAATCCAACTGACCAGTTCAGGGGCATGACAAGTTTTTGCCTAAAAGTAATTCGCTTGGTTCATGAGCAGTTGATTTGCTAACCCCAGTGCAGATTGAAGACGCGAATTGGTCTAATTTATCACTTCCAATCGCTGTGGCTACCTGCAATAAGTTCTTAACAGCTGTTGAATCAAGCAATTAGGCCGTTCTGTATGGTACGACTGAGAGTGATAAGGGGTGGCATAATCTGCGTAATTCGTAACGAGTCCATTAGCCCCAGCCACACGCTGCTGACAACAGAACGTTCTCTATCGCTGTAAACCAGAAAAGGAAAACCCCCATCTAAGGATCACCTCCTTCATTGCTTCTGCTATTTGTTTAGGTTTGGTTGTGTGGAGTGGGATATTTTCCGGCCACAAAGTGTGTTCATCAATGGAACAGAATATCCACTTAAATCCTCCTTTACTTTGTGGTAACGGCCCAATCAAATCGACGCTGTCGTACAACCAGGGTAAGGTGGCAATCTGCCAGGTTTAGAATTGCTTCCTTTCACAATTCTTGACGAATTTCTTCAGATCCGGCCCTGCATACCGACCCATGTTAAGTTTTCTGAAATCATTTTAGCGGTTTAAAACTGCTAAAATACCTCATGATTGCTGAATCGTGCATTGCGCATATACGTGTTATAAGCTCCTTTAAGAAACAAAATGGTGAAGGAATCTGTCCCTGTCACATTTGTGTCTCAACGTTCTTTGGTACATAAAACTTTCTGAGTAGTCCTGAATGTAGACAAAAACCTTTTACCCACGAGGAATAGGATTATCTACAAAGAGAGGCACTTAGCGCAGGGTTAAAACAACATTTTCAGCGGGTCAAAACTCAGTTTTTAGCGGCATTATGCTGAGGAGAAAAAAGCATTTTCTGCTGCTCAAAATCATTTTTCTGCGGCACTACGAGGGGAAAAAATGAAAGTTTAGGCAATTTAAAAAAGTAGTTAGTTCTTAGCAATACTTTTCAGAATTAATATGTACGTTACTTTGTGGATTGTAGCAAAATAAAATTTTCCACAATGGCCTAGCACACTTGAAATAAAACTTAAGGATTAATAATAATTGAGGCTACTTTATTATCCTAATAGCCTACAACTGTAAAATACGCTTACCTAGTAAGGTAAATTGAAAAAAAAAACCATTAACCTTTTAAGCAGTATGAACATAGATACACGTCGGCAACGATGTGGCCAATGTGGTAACGACATGTACACGTTGGTAGCTTTTAAGGGGAAGTGCGGGTCGAAAAATGCAATTACCGGCCACAATATCTACAAGAGGAATGCTGAAATTCGCTAACTGATATGTTGTGCATCGATTTCTGTAAACAAAATGTTGTTACTGATGTTTATAATGTTATAAAAGCACTTTAGTTGAGTGTAGTCTCACTAAAAATTGTAAAAATGTCGTGTTCATTCATTTTATCCGAAGGTAGAAGCAAAAAATTGGTCATTTTCGATCATCGGTAGCGATTGAACCAATTGACTGGGTGCCGCCATCTTGGATTCTTTGAAAAACTGGAATTCCCCTCTATCCAGGCCTCTCAACATATTTTCTCGATGCCTATTTGGCATTGGCCAATCAGACGGAATATAAGAGGCTATTTCTGGCTGTCTAGCTACCTTTCCAAAGCAATTGAAGATCGCGTTCCCTCATTGGCCAGTTGGTACCACATGACCGATTTGGCTTGCTCTCATTGGGTGACGAGCGATTTCACAATGGCCGCCACTGCGCGCTTCAGATTTCATGTGAGCACTTGTGTCCAGTTCGTTGTTGAAAATTACGTGAAAGATCAAGTTTCATTGCATTAAAAAAAAAAAAAACAGTAGCTATGATGCAAAACTAAAATGGAAAAGGAGCCTATAAACCTTCACACTGTTGCTTATCAGGTGGGAACAACGTTTTGTAGCCTAACTAACACCAACTGTCGGACACGTTCTTTCACATTGGCAATTTTCAGTTTTAGTTCTTACCACCTGTAATTTTCTGAAGTCGTTCTCCAAAACTATTAGGCTAAAGCCATTTATGTGATTTTTTTTGTGTGCACCTTCACGAATATCTGTTGTGTGCACGTAGCAAGTTAAGGATCATAGTGTTCAATATTTTTCGCAAAAATAAATATTTCGTTAGTGCTACCAACTAATAAATATTGTTTATTAAAATTATTAAAACGTTACAAAATTTACTTTAACACGGGATTTTGTAGGATATTTGAGAATCCGTGGGCTCCGCAGGATTTAGGTTTTTCCACGGGCAAGGTACTTGTAGGATTCGGCGTTTTTTTGTGTCAGTTTAGACTTGGTGAAATCGGCGTTCCATTCGAGTTGATTTGACGACCCGCGGGGCGGCTGCGCCGCCCTAAGTGCTTGCCTCCGCTTATCTAACTTATCGTCCAATGCTGATTCGCCGGTTCGCCCATCACTACCGTCAGCGATCTGGCTTGAAATCTTTTGATCTTTCTGCTGGGCTTCCCTAAGTTGATCCAATGTTGGCGTCTTCTCAAGTGGACATCTGCCATTTTCTTTTGTTCTAATTTTAACACCTCTACAGTACTACATTCCCGGGCTCATGTAAACGAGAAATCTTATTCGGTGCCTTGTTGTCGCTACGTTTGCAGTATTTGATTGTATATTGTAAACATTGTATTTCTAAAATCATCTTGCAAGTCACTATGGTTTTTAAGTTTCTGAAGGATGCTCGGTACTGAATGGTCCATTTGAATGAATGATGCAAGTGGTATTCTCAATGCAAGATCGGAATTTACTAATACCATAGACCACGGCACACATTTCAATTTTGCAACTTGTACTGAGTCTCAGCATCTGTTATCTTCTGCCAGCGAAAGCTACAGGTCTTAGGCCCTGTCCCTTTGCATGTTGAAGCAGAATACAGCGTATGCCTGTGCTGGATCGAACGCAATGTAGCGCAAACCGTTTACAGCGGTACCTGGGAGGTCTAAAGTGGCTTCTACCAGTTTGTTCTTCGGTTGTTGGATCGCTATAGAACAATCCAAACCCACTTAGGCTGTGATCTTAAGTTAAATAATGGTGATGGTAGTTCTCTATAAATGATCGGAAAAAACACGAACATGCCTAAAATCCTTGTCAGTTTCTTTAGGTTCCTAGGATTAGAAAATTTTCTGATAATGTTTATTTTCTCATGCTCTGGCTCTATTTGACGTGGGTCGATAATAGTATGACCTAAATAATGTAGCTACGGCAGTAGACGGTGCAAGAAGTTCATCTGCCATCTGCAACTTTTGGAGAGACCGGCTTACTGATCGTTCGCCGCATCTGAGCTCCCGCCCAGGAACGCTGACCCGGGGCTGATTGACCACATAGCGAAGCAACGTCAGCTTCCCCCCTCCTGAAATTAGTCCTGTTGAAGTCAACCACCTTGGACCGAACGGGTTAAATGCTGAACACTTCTTTTTTGCCAGTCAGGTGGCTCACAGCTTCATTGCTATCATTCTCTCGGCACCTCTATCCCATAGCCACTCTCCACCACAAAAACCACCTTGACGCCCATCTTGAAAAAATTGATTGCGAATCCCACTGCTAGGTAAAAGCTATCGTGGCATTGCACTGATGAGTCCCATCGCCAAGTTGCTGGGTCTTGTGCTACTGAATCGCATCAAGAACCTCACCTCCTACTTGTGATGTCCAATTTGGGTTGAAGAAAACAACATTCCACTTCGATGGCAGTCTACACTGTGAAGGAGACTGTGCGACAATATCGGAGAGTTGGCTCTCGTGTCTATACTTGTTTTGTGGATGTGGCAAAAGCCTTCGATAAAGTCGGACACCATTCCGTATTTGATGCTCTCCATAAGTGAAGTATCCCCGCATACATCGTCAGCCTCATAAGAGACTGGTATGAGAGTCAGATTATTTGCGTCAACTGGGAAGGCTTCCTGTTGGCTCCTTTTAGGGCACACTACATCGTACGACAGAGTAGTTCCTTGTTACCTTTCCTGTTTTGCCTAGTCCAGGACGAGGAAGTGTTTGTCATTTCTTTGTTTAAAAGAAACCCTCTTCTGGACACCTCTTAACGCCGCCGCTGTGCGCCTTCCGGCAATCCTTCGGCTCATCCGCCACGCATCCCGTCTTTTGTTGTCTTCGATCCCTCCGTCCCGTTCCCGACACGGCCACTCGCCACCTTCTGCAAGCCAACGACGCCCAATTCCGACAGTGAAGTAGATTCTGCATCTGCTTCGAAATCTTCCCACCATAACTTCTATTCAACGTCCCGTCATTCTTCCAATCGTCACGACCACGACTAGGACTCTCGCCATCCCCGCTTCAAAGATTCCTTCGAGGACGACCAGGACACTTCTGATTTCCAGCTTTCGGACTTGCTAAAGACCATTCAAACATTGTCCCAAACTGCTCTTTGTTTAAGCCTTTGCCCGACACGGAATACACAAAAAACAGGCCTCTTCACGTTTATATGTTTCCATTACTAAAAAGTTTAAATTACAATTAGCGTTTATACAAAGAAAGCTTGTGTTTTGAGAACTGTTTATGTTATTATGCTTATATCAGGGTTCGTACGGGTCTTTGAAAACCTGAAAATGTCCTGGAAAATAGGTCTGGAAAAGTGCTTGAAAAACTTGAAAAATGCCTTAAGTCCTGGAATACCCCTGGAATTTCGCGTAACAGATAATGCCGTTTCTGTTTTCCATGTGGAAATCGGTGTGCAATCGCGCAATGTTGAGAAACACAAAACTTGAAGAAGAAAAAACCTAAATAATTGAATCAAGCTTGACACTAGTGTATAGTAACTACTAAGGCTGTACCGAACGAAAATTTTTCAACCGAACCGAACCAAACCGAACAAACCTTAAATAAGCTGAACACCGAACACTTCCGAGCCGAACAAAAATGTACCAAACCAATCTATCTTAAACTAAAATGTAAAAGAACTCGGTTCACAAAGATTCATCAAAGCCCAAGTTTCTTACCAAATGTAGGTATTTTCACGTGGAGTTGTAAGTCCATAGATGTTGAACCTCTGTTAAGCATAAAAAAATATCCACTAATGTTATATTTTCCCTTATAACTCCTGAACCGTTAGAGCTAGGAACTAGTGGTTTGGACAAATAGAAAGCTGGTGAAAAAACCTTCAAAATGGTGTATTCAAACATCAAAATCCGTCTATTAGAAGTGAAAATATGTTCGGTTTGGTATTTTGCGTTTGAAAGACCGAACACCGAACCGAACCCAACACCCTCTGTTCGGTTAGTTCGGTTCGGTACAGCCTTAGTAACTTACACATAAAATCGCTGCACCAAAATGTAATTGTAGCACTTGCAGCCGCCAGTTTCTCACCTTTACCTGGGTTGAATTTGTGAACTCATTTCACCCAAAGCTTGTAATAGTTTTATTTGTCTGTTAATTATTGTTACAGTCCTTGAATTGTTATTGAAATTCCTGGAAAAGTTCTGGAATTTTATGTTTACTGGCGAGTACATTACTAATGACAAATATTTATTGTGTGGAGGGATTATTAAAGTCCAACATGGTACATCACGTAAATGGAGCCAGAATCCATTGAAAACTTTTGTATAAATTATTTTGGGGTTCAGCTCTATATTGACCTGACTAGAAGCTTTGCACCAGGTGGGTACATGTGAATAGAAAGTGTCGAGTTTGGCTCGACCCACCTACTTGGATAAAGTCAGCCCATAGCTAAGGGTAAGTATTTTTGGATGGAAGTGAAAATTGAATTTTAAAGATAAAAATAGTTTTTACTTATCCTAAAATGTTTACGTTTAGGTGAACCTACCCACCATCCCCGCTCTCAACAAACCTTTTAGCCAAACGAAAGTGAGGGGCAGGTGGCAAAACCTGCTGAGATGTGAGCAGGAATGCCGTCTCCTGGTGGGGAGCTGCAGTAGCTTAAAGATTTAGGTTTGGGTATAGAGCATAAATAAACAATAATTAGCAATAGCTAAACATAATTATTTTAGGATAAGTAAATGCTAATTTTACCTTACTTCAGTACTGTTATAGCCTAATACTGTATCTAATTTTGGTCCATGCACAGTCATGTGCAGTATTTATTACAGGCTGGTAAATTTTGGAAAATTGGTAAGTGGGTGTATAGTCATTTGATTTCTTAATATGTTAACCATTACAGATATCCTCGCACTGGCGGCCAGTATTCAAGATTTGACCAAAGCTTCTCGACGAGCTCGCACAGCCATGTGGTGTGCCTTAATGATGACCATTCACTACAATGTTGATCCATTGCTTGCTTCTGCTCAGTCCCTGCCTAATGATGCTGCTCAAATTCAGCCGTCTGTTGCGATAGAAAATTCCAGCGTTGTCGAAGTACCTGTCGAGAATCCACCATGCAAGTTGGATTGTCCGAAGACAATGTCTTAAAAGAAGGCTGGTAAATACCTCCCTGCAGATTTTGACTACTGTTACATTGATAAGAATTATGTAGTCTCTTTTTGTATTCCGTAGTACTTGATCATGGTGTTAGGATAGTGGGGCATACATTAGAATATTTCTTGAGTGGTACATTTCAGTATTTTTCGTACTGTCGTAACTTTATACAAAATGCTGTGACTAGAAGACGTGCATCGTCGTCATTGTCCAATGTGGGACTCTTATTTGCTACAAACTGTTGAATAGTCACTGGTTAATCATGCTTTTCGTACATGTAATGCGCAAGCTTTGGAAGAACTTGTGTAAGCGTATTATGCAGTACATAAGCAATATGGCATGATAACTCTACCATGACAATCCGGTTAGTTTATATTAGTGGCATGACATGTGCTTGATGTAAGTAGATAAGATGTTGGAAGGTGAGGTAGTGTCCTATTGGTTTTTGTCATGTCGGTGTCAACTAACGAATAGTAAGCAATTACGATTACTTGCAACAAATTTTTATTAGTCGACAAAAAATGCTATTTAAATCATTATCCTTCTGAATTTCCCCGCTGAAATCTAGAATAGAAATGAATTAGTTAATGCAATACAAGTCTTCGACTAATCACAGTAAGTTATTGTTGTTTAGTGTTTATTCTGATTGTGGGTTGTTATTTTTAGAAATAATAGAATTCATAGTTTTGTTGAAACAATGGCTAATTCTTGTAGATGAGGTGATTGAGCTGCAATTGTGTTTTAGGAATTTAAACTTGTGGTGTCCATACTATACCTAAACAAACTTTCCATTCCGGTGTGTGCATTCGATGTGGTTTATTAATAATATTGACTTCATACAAATGTTGTAAAGTTTTAAGCACTAGTTATTGTTTCGTGGGGTTCTTAGGCCGTCTTTGAATCAAGTGATTTCCCTTTTGACGTGCTGCCACTTTTGCACCACGTTGAAGATTTAAAAGAAGAGTGCAATGCTTCAGTATTGTGATAGTTCAATCATCAATCGATAACCTAACTTGAATTGTAGCATCCATTTAACTAAACTTAATAATTTTCAGCATGTTTCGTGCTTATAAAATAAATAGTGATTGGCACCTAAAGACGTAAGGCCACAAAGGAATTAGAGAAAAGTAAGTGTTTGGTTTTAGGTACTGGGCGGTATCATTAGAAATTTAATGAGCAGTTAAATTTTTTTTAATAACACTGTTGTGTATGTTTTAATGATCAATGGAAAATAAATCGCTAAAATTGGAGCTAACTATTAAAAACTAGTTAATAATAAATTTGCTAGAATTAACTAAGTTGTAAATTTTGTACTAAAGCATAAATTTTGCAGTGTCAGATTGCTTTTTATTTAATTTATGTGTCGCCCATTTTTTTTTTATGTGATGGTTTCTAATAATGCAAGTTTAATGAACCAATCAAATTGATTAAGCAACTGACGTCACAATTTTGTTTATGTTTTACGTGATGGCGGGGAACGGAAATTGCGCCAAAACCTGCAGATGTACGGCGAAGCTAATCACAGAAAGCTAATCCTGCCCAGCTAGTACCAGAATACCAAACAGTGTTTTTTTTCCCTGTGGCCTCAAGTCCTCGTTGATCTGCAAGTTTAGATAAAGGATCAGCACATGGCGGAGGGATTGATTTCTTGCTAGTCTAGTTTTTTAAGGTAATTCGTAATCTCTTGGTGGTTATTTATTGTTATATTTTGTTATTTTATTTAAATTTATCCAGATGACACCATAATACTGTGCGTGAGGCGGGTATATGTGTGTGTGTTTTCTGGGGGTTGTCGCTAATGGCCGCTTTTGTTATTTGATGTGGTGTGGCTGTAATGAGATAATGGGCCTTTAATAAGGGATTGAGATTAATAAAGGGAGCTGGTTGGGTGCGGCGGCTTATCGACTGATCACTCCAGTCAATAATTTTCTTCCCTAACTTCTTGTATTTTTATCTTTGTAAAAGACAATATATTGCCAAAAAAAAATAGTCGTTGCTTACGCTTGTCATAGAAAGAGTACGTATAATGGAAGGTATGTAGTTATGAAAAGTGCAACCGAACGAATGGAATTGCAGAATTAAGCGAGTCAGATGGAAAGGGCATTGGAAGGGGTTAGTCATGATGCAAGTCATATGTGCGAGCATTCCAGGGTGAATTTGTACGATAGAAGTACGTAAATGTTATCATATTTTTGGATATACTGGATTAGGTAGACAGCTTGTTCTTCGTGCATAATTTGCTAGAGATAACAAAGGATAATTAGAGATAATCTAGTTAGTGAGGTTATTTTTCTGTAATACCAGTATGATGGAATTTCCAGAATGTAAACCTGTACAAAGTTGGCTATTGTTCTTTCACATGTACTTGGTAATAGCGGGTCATATTGTAACCTGTTTGTATCACTGTATATTTTGCTACCTGTCATACTATCCTTAAAAACTTAAAGCATGCCAACGACGCATGGTGTGATTTTTATTTCTCGTTTTTTCTTTCCAATGGATGTCTGTCATCTATAAAAACGTATCAACCCGTGAATTTTACACCTTTTCTCAAACTATAAATGTTATATTTTTCATACTTACTCAGAGCTATACTAGTGTGAAGCGTAGATTAGTTGTAGAAAGTTATCAAGGCAGATGTTAGTGGTTTCAGTGAAACTTTTCAGTCCAGAAGCTTAATAATATCTGTGTATCATTCACTTCAGGGAGTTACTTGTGAAGACGTGACACACCGGTGCATGGTTTTAATCTTTTAAAAAAAAAGTATATATGGGTATCTCGTGGCTTGGTTATTGTTCCTGTTTCGCTTATTTTTTTTTCTGTAGTGCGTCAGTATTTTATTTTAACTTAACAATACTCAGTTCTACGGAACAGTCAAATGTTTTATGTAATGCATAAGTTATTTTATTATTTAAAAGTGTTATATAATAATCCTTCAACTTGTACCGACAGCACTGTTTTGAGACCAAGTCTCGTAGACAGCAATTGCGAAATGTCCAAACAGTTCACTTATAAGTCATTCTTAACTGTGACATCGTCATTGGTCTTGTAATGTTATTATTTGGTTTCGATTTGCCCATGCGTTAACTCTGCTTCTTTGGACATTATGGCCAGGAAAAATATATCTTTGGCTCTCGGATCTAAAAAGAAATTTTGTGCTGGTCAACTTTTATTTTCCTGTTATTATTGGATAAGTGGTTGTGTTTTTTTTTTTTCAAAAATTAAATAAATTTGAACATCCAGTGCAACAGTTTGAGAACTTGCAAATGCTGCTGATCTCGGATACTTTGGCGAAACTTGTGCAAATAGCCCAACTATTGGGTTCTTGTACATAAAGTAGTCACTTGCAGCTTTTCTAAGATTTGAATGCTTGGCTATTACAGTAACTAAAAGAAATATAAAATAAAAATCTAAATGTTACTTTCGGAGGATGAAAAGACCTGAGAACCAAAAATTATTCTTTCCTTGGTTTTTTTTTGTGCGGCACCGAGGTGGAACTGCAACGTGTTAATTAATTTCTGGTACAAGTTGAGCCAAACATCGTCACTGAAGAATCTTTGTGCGTTCGTTATTATTTTTTTTGTAGCCCCATGTACAAATCTTCATGTTAAAACATGGTAGTAGACTTGAGACTTCAGTCTAGCTTTGTGTTTATTGACGATTGGCTGTTTCCAAATAATACATGGAAGGGCGGCTAATAATTTCACTCCTTTCTCTAAAAAAAATTCATTATGAATGGTTCTCTATATGACTAGCAAGTTCTACTAAGTAGGAATGTTTTGCAAATTCAAAGTTATGCAATCAATGGCAAGTTCATTCTTATAATATGCAGGTAATGGCCAGTACTAAACCTTTTTCCCATATTTATGTGCAGCTATAAATACTATCTTACATTGTCGTACGGTCCATATGCTGAACTAGGGCCAGGTTCACATAGTCCCTGTTTATATTGATGTTAGCACGAGTGGCGTGTGTAGTTACGTGTGACGTGATATCCGGACAAGAACTTGTCGCTATGGCAATCTCGACACCTGGCAGCATGGAAGAAGAGGGTTGTATGCTGGATGTTTCTTCCCTGACAAACTTCTGTAATGGGTGTGTGTGTGTGTCACATGTTGATACAGGCTTCAAGCTTTCAACCGAACGCTTACTTGTTTGAAGGAAAGGGTTTTTGTTTTTTCAAGATGCTCAAGGTTGCCAGGTTTTTCACTTGAGAGATTCTTGTACTGTAGCTAGTGCTAGTTGTGACGACAGCCATAGAGATTTAACTAACCTAGTGGAGTGTCAGTTAGCATTAAATGATCAGCTTTCCAATTCTGAAAAAGAAGAAAAAAACGCAGTTGCGTTTTGTGCGGAAAGTGTCGGTCTTTAGTCTTTGAAACTCTCTACCAGTTTTTACTACCGTGTGTAGTCAGTCAGTTTGTGCAACAAGTGTTTGTCAATAGATGTGGCCTTATCAACAATCCCATAACCCACCCTGCATTTGTTTGCATAGTTCCTGCCTTTAGTACAAAAACAGTTGTAGATCTGTGTAATAAAAAAAAAATTGGATATGTGGTTGCATTTGTGATCAAACCAGTTTGCCAAGTATGTGCTTCGGTCCTTAATGATAGATGTTTAATTGTTCTGATGTCTACCATTTTTATTTACGAGCTTGGTAGGGGTGTCACGTGTAGTTTTACCACAACTTTTTATTTATTTTCCTAAGTACCCTATTGTCGTTAAATAGTGTACGTAGTCTCGATTTACTAGCGTCGCAATTCAGTTTCCTAACCAGCAAGGCGGAGCTTTAGAACAACTATAAAATTGACTTAACTTTTTTTCACTGCTGAAAGTAACATTTGGTAACTCTAAGAACCTTGTACGTAAATGCTGGAGGCCGGATTGGGTAATCAGCCGATCGTACCTGGAAGGGGTCTGGGATTTTACAAGCGCTTTTCTTTTTTTATCTCTACTCTATGGGTTGCTTAGTAAATATGTTACAATGCAAATTAAAATTTGAAAACCATTCAAATTTATGCCTAATTACACAAGGCTACTTTCAGTCACAAGTCAACAAACTAGCACTTTTAAGAACAATATGGGTATTAATTCATCCCTACCCACCCGTAGGTCCAAGTGACTTTCTAAAGGAGATTCTGTATAACTTTTAAGTAACCGTGCCACCCCTACATTCGTTACTATTTCATTCTTCTAATATCTACAAAGTTGAGCGTTATTTAAAATATCAATGCTTTTTTTAAAATACATTTTTGATGAATTGCTTACTCCTATGCCTTCTCTAGCTCTCTTCATATTGTGATAGGTACATGAGGACGTTTGATTTCTTTTTCCCATCGCTTATGTGGATGTTGTAATTGTCATATATTTTTCTTGCTCGTCCTAGGTAATGGATGGAGAGGGGACAAAAAAAATAGTAGTTTCTATCACTGCTCAAAGGTGTGTTGGTTTGTGGTCGTATTTTTCAATTGTGCCGTGTTGGTTTTCCAAAGCCAATTGTTTGACTCTGGCTGATAAGAATTCTCAATATTTGCCCCCTTCTTTCCAGGACTTTGGTTAGCGTGTGTTGCGAAAAGCGAAGTTAAGTGATTCGTTGTCTGTATGTGACCTTAAGTTTGTTGCAGTCTGCTTCTAGTTTTGCCAGTCTGGAAGGGTTGTTGTACATCGTTCGCAGGTATTAACGTTACGAGCCCAGATAATCATAGCATTGGAAACGGTGTTCGTATGGATCCTTGAAAACTAGAAAAATATCCTATAAAATGAAAATTGGAATTACATGCCTGGAACCTGGCTGGAAAAAATGCCTCTCATTGTTGAAGACTCCTGAAAAGTTCTTAGTTTTCGTACAAAAATTCAAATCGCCATATTTACTGGACACAAATTACGGTGGGGGGAATTAACATTTCAGGCCTTTTTGATTTAACACTTCAATTTAGGTATGTACGAGAAAATGATTTAAAATTAACCATTTTTTTTCGGTAACATTTTCAAATTGATCATGGCGTACGAAAAATACTCCTTGAGGTTTGATCCTTATAAAATTCCTGGTGAATTCCTGGATTTTCATAACTGAATTTTGTATCTAATACGAAGTACTATCTTATAAGTAAAAGAGTTCCCTGTTATGTGATATGGGTGGTAACCTTAACTTGCAAGTGATGTGGGACCACTCTTAATGCTTTATTGCTGATGTAGCTTTTAGGCAATGTCACACAGATTACTGGCGTATGGTAAATGTTGCGATCAAATTATTTAGTGTTTCTACTAAGCTGCTGCGATCAGATCTCTTCTCGCTGTTGTCCAGCCAGGCCTAACATACTGTTTAATGAATGGGACTGCGTATCTCTCTTGACGAGTGCTTGCTCGATCATTTTATTTTATTATAATACTAGTTTGTAATGGTTTAACCTAATTGGTAAACTAGATGTGTTTAGCTTCTATTTATTGTAATCTTTGTGTGAATCTTCTATTTCATAAGACGTATACCAGCTCATTATTCCATAGTAGCGTACTTAACTACCAAAGTATCATCTTATGTCTGTATATTGAGACTAGTGCAGATTATCTGAATAGTTGATCAAAGTCCTGTGCTCAAGCTTTTTTGTTTGTGATTATATGTGTAATATAGATTTATTGCTGGGCTTTGGGAGTTGGGAGGTTACAATGACATAATATTCCATTGACATTGCCTTTGTCCTGTTTGCTTTGCAGATTTTCTTCAGTCTAATTATATGCTGAGATATATGGTTGTTATTTACTGCAGTATTGTGATCGTATCCATAGTGTTGTTAGGTTGAACGTAGGCAGCGCTCGGCACAAAGTTACTCTAGAAGTTAATTCCTTCTTACGGTTTGAGTAAATTTGCTTCGTAGAGTAAGTGGGCTGCTACGATACCTAAACTATGTTAAATGCACAAAATAAAGAGCCACCACTATTGCCCAATTTTCACTTCTGTCCAAAATAACCTTTAGTTGTTGGTTTAAATGTGCTGTATACCCACACCTTAACTTTAGGCTTCCATAGCTCCCCCAACATGCGACGTCCCTGCTCACATCCCATCAGGCATTGTCACCTGTCCACATTTTCTTTGGGCACAGACCGAAAAGGTTATGCGATTTGCTCTATTCTACAAGATGTTCAATCTAAAACCGTTTGAACACGTTTTGACTGAGTTTGTAGTGGTCTTGCATAAGAAAACCTCAGTGACAAACGTGTCAGCATGTAGAAGATACCGGTCGTGTAATTTCCGCTTTGACCTGTGCAATGTCTGTCGTTTCCCTCTAGAAAACCTGCAAAAGTCAGACCAAAAACTGTGTTAATGAAGACGTTTGGCCTCTTTGGATTCCTGTTGTAGTTGCGTTGACCTTAGATTAAATTCAGCAGAGTTCGATGTTGAACCTAATTTTAATTCCACCGATACAGTAACAACACCCCCAGAGGTTGGACCCAGTTAACACAATAGGAAGAAACTTCAATGATTCGTTATGCGTCTTAATTACAGTCTACTGTGCGGGATGAAGTCAAAACGTTAATTAGATGAGAGGCAACCGCTTTCGACTGCATCCCGAACAAAGATGGTGGCTGCTACGCAACTGGAAGCTTTGACTTCGACCGCGTGCCCGAATTTGTGCAGTCCCAACCTTCTGCCCTGGCATAGTTTATTGGGCGTGAACCTCTCATTGGCCGCAAGTTAGCGCCAAAAATACTAACGGGAAGTATTTTTGGATGGAAGTGAAAACGAAATTTTAAAAATTACGTATCCTAAAATACCTATCTTTGGTAAACCCACCCACTGTATCGCTTTTGCCGAACCGGATAGTTTGGCAAACAAAAGAGTGGGACAGGTGGCAATGCCTGCTGGGATTTGAGCGGGGATGCCACCAGATGGGGAGTTGCGAAACCGTAAAGTTTGGGCATAGAGCATTAAATAAACTATTTAGGCCAATAACTAAAAGTAATGTGTTTAGGATAAGTTAAAACTAGTTTTATCTTTAAAGACTTTTTTGGGTGCTGAAGTGAAAAATAAAGTTTTCAGGCAGCTTTCGATTCATCCTTAGAAGAATTTGAACAAACGGTTAGGGTTTATGATTACAGCTTAAAGAGCTAGAAATAGTTAGCATGGGAAGCAAATGTGTTATTCAGTTAGGGCTTATACGTTATTCTGAAGTTGCATCAATTGAAAGAGATGTTTATATTCGGACAGTATTTTAGCCTAATGGTGATGCAAATTAATCAAAGTGGGAATTGTGTAATGGCTGATTACTCGCATTTATTTTGTTATGGGATCCAAAAAATGGTTGACAGGCAATTGCAAAATATTGGAACGGATCACGACGCTTGAATTCATTGCAAAATGAAGTAGACCGTGTCATGCATAACAACACGTGGCATTCACTGTTGTTCAGTTATGCAATGGATTCAACTTGAGGAAATGTGAATTTGAATGTATCATTTCTTAATGATTGATAAACAAATTTACAGTTCCTATTTACTGCAAAAACTGTCCAAAAAATGAAGCAATAAGCCCATTTAAGAAAGAAACTTAAGTGCCATATATGGATGTGTTGAAATTGGTTCAATTGGAGTAAGAATTTTACAGGCTTTAAATCGGTTGCTTGAAAGAATTTGACACATGTTGCTTATAGTGACAGGAAAATTTAATTACAAAGGGTTAATGTTCTCTTTCAAATTTTTGCTAACTTCTTCCGTCTGCTAGTAAACCATTTTAAAATTAAATAGAGCTTTAAAAGAAGCTGTCATTGGTGTCGTGGTTAATGTAAAAATTGTCACTATTAACATTAAACTATTCAGATTTTCTCTGCAAAACCTAGAATTTTCCCGTAGTGTGGTGTATATTGCGTTAGTCCAATACTAGCCCCCGGCAAGCGGTGTAGTGAAACGAAATGCATAAAGTACATTTCTGGCATTTTTCAGCACGTAAGGTCAAGCATTTAGGGATAAATTGTAGCAGTACCGTTCTTTCAAGCTAATATTTTTGTGCTCATGAGTTCTTGGGCTATATAGCAAATCTTTCCATAAAATCCTGTGGTTAGTAAGGATTTTCTCGTGTCAATCAAAAATATTTATTAGGATTTCCTGTATCTCTTCTCTTCCCCCCCCCCTCTCCAATCCATGAGACTTATCAAAACTTTGATTGATCGGATTTGGGATAAATAAAAGTTGCAAAGATTTGGTCCATTGCTGCAATTTAAAATCTTTAAAAAAAAAAGTCACTCGGATAGAAGCTTAGTTCTACTTCATATTTATAGACTGAATTTGTGGAAGTATAAGGTTCATAAAAAGAACACATTAACTGAGTACTGATAGGAATGCTAACTTGTTTTATTTAGAAACTGGAGTCTTATTTCAAAATATTTAAAAACGTGTGTGTAAACATTTTTGCTGTCCAGTTTGGTGAAGGCCACTGATGAGGCTATACTTTTCTCGACTCTTGCTGTAATACAAAAATATTGGACTTCCAACAAAAATCTGAAAATACTGTATCGCTCAGTTAATCACATCCTAGTTAATAGGTAGCTGACACCCATCATATGGAAAATTTAACATTAATTTGGGCTAAATCATCTTAACACGCTTGACCTAATTAATGTACTGAAAGTTACTGAAATGGCAGATGATACAATCCAGCTATCTAAGTAGCAAATGGTGTAGAGCCATCGTTTTTTGTTGGACTCGGTGATAAGCAACATGTTACAACACGTAACCTTTCCACGACTGCTTGAAATGTGGGCAAACAGTGGCTTGTATTTGGACGTAGTTTCTGCATTTTATTAATGACGAGTAAAAGGCGGACTACAAACTAGTACAAATGAGGTGCTTTGCCTGACCAAGTTAGAGACGAGTCAACTGTCATTAGAGTAATAATACTTTTATAAAGATTCCGTCACAGTAAATGCTGCTAGTATCTTGGGGTGTGTTTATATTTGATGTAAAATAAAATAGTGATCCTAGCCAACTCTAACACAAATCCAGATTGACATCCCATAATATTCCCAGTCTTGTATATTAAAATGTGCTACTTGATGGAAAATTTGCGATTATCGTATCGCTTTTGGTACCTAAATGTAAACGCGTTCGACTGCTGAAGGTTTGTTCGTTTGTTGGTTTAATAATAGGTAAATCAGCAGCGAAAATATGTTAAAGTCAGCAAGAAATAGTTGTAGCCGTTCTAATACGTTTTATGAATGTAGCTCTTGTTGTAATTTGTATTCTTAGCTCATTTTGCAGAAATTAATATAATCTACCGAGGTGATAGTTATAGTGTTTAATTAATTTTGTTATTCTTGTGATCATGCATGAGATATTGTATACCTGTACATTCTCTTTGCATCTGCAGGCGATGATAAACGTAAGGTATGAATGTGGCCACCCGCAAAAAAAAAAGATTTTTATGGGGAGTACCAATCATCGTAGTTGTGGAATGGATTATAAAGGACACAGTCTTAACATTTCTCAAATTATTTTTTAAACCTTAATGGTAAGCAAAATTTTGCATTTTGTTGGTCAAGAATAATATGCTGACCTTGAAAACTGAAAGTAAATCTGGACCCTCACATTTTTGTGTACGATTGCGCGAGATAAGTGGCATAACATTCCTGTGGTGTGAATTAAACGACCGTTAATCACCTATCAAATTCCCATGGGGTACTAAAATTTTAAAAAGGAGGAGGGCCATAAAGTTATTCAGTTTTTGAATCTTCTATCCAGGGAGTGTGTTTAGGCCTAACTCCGTGTCGCAAAGTCAATGTTTATATGATCTGGATTCGAGTCTAGCATTAATGCAATGCTTTACGCTCTTTTTTATTGCATATGAAGCGTTTAGTTAATTAGCGTTTAGCTTTATGTATGAAGCTTTTAGTTAATTTTGCTGCAGAAAACCATGATTAAGATGATAAAACAATAATTGAATTTATGCATGAAACCTTTAGTCAATTTTAAACAGAAAAATTACGCTTTAAAGGTAGGGTATGCTGAAACCAGGTTATTTTATGATTTCTGACCTTAAAGCATTTTTTTTTTTGGGGGGGGGGACTGTTATAGGTGTTTTGTGGAACAAGGAGTGCCATTTTTGGTGAAATACATGGATGCACCAATTCATTTTCCCTTTTCAAATACAATGTGCAGCAGCAAGTGGGTCATTTGTAACCTACTGTATCTTCTGAAAATGACTTCTTTTTGCTTTGTTTCAATATCTGACAAGTTAGCAAAAACAAAAGTGCTGAACCATAATCTAAGTGACCATTCTTAAAAAGGGGAGAGATGTGGTAAGAAAACAACAATATTCGGAATAGAAGCCAAGTTAATACTAATGGCTGCAGTCAATCATGTCTTCATAATCAATTTCGATAGTGCTTTTCTATGCTCAGTCATCAGATATATGGCAAAAGTAAATAACTGCCTGTACGTGTTCATAGTAGTGGGCTGGTTGGAGGTAAAAATGGCCAACGCGTACTTTATTTTATGTTTGCTGCCTTTAATTGCATGGAATTCTAGTCTTCGGATTCTTTATAAAGGGAAGGGAAATGGAGGTCGGTCTATAAACTTGATCTATAGTATTGCTGTAGGACTACTGATTGTTGAATTTCCTATGTTACAGTTTACTATATTCAGCTGTACTATAATTTTACTTAAGAAATTGTAAGTGCTCTTCGTGAGATACTTCAAAACTAGCTGCAAAGAACGCTATTTCACTGAGCTTGTGTTTAATTTATTCATTTCATGATTACGTTGGTTGGTTGTGCCCATTCTTGGTTTTAACAATTCTCTAGTCATTAAAATCGTTGGGTGTGGACATGTACAGTTAAGCCTCATTGTAACTTGGTCTCTTAAAACCTGTAGACTAAAATGCTATAAAGCGGTTTCACTGTACTGTTGAGTTTACCTGCTTAACATTTTGAGCATTATTGCAATTACATGTGTTTCGGGATAAATGTTAACTGAACAACAGTTTCTTGTAACTGTCACAGCTGTTAGTTTTCCTTAAAAATCCCACCTGTTTGTCTGAAGACAAAAACATGGAGGAAATCATATCGATCAATATTGATTTATACAATATCCAGTCAGTACAAAACAAGGCTAAATAAATGATTGTATACAGAACAAAGAACATAAAACAAAAGTTTAAAAACATTGTATGTTAATTTTGCCACAATGAGGTCGTTGCCCGTAGAGAATGCACATATTTGAAGACCTAAATATTATCAATGCAATGTAGGAGATAGATTTACGTAACTAACTGCTTATGTTCGGGTTTGTACATTTGTACTTACTAAGCTGTGGTATAATGCATAAGTTATCGTAGCTTGATGCTGCTTTACTACTACCTTAGTGGGAGTGCCTGTGTGATAATGGTGCTTCACCAAAACCTTTCAGTCTTTATTACATACTTATAATGGTATTAAGTGTGATGTGATAATAGAATTAATACTGAAGATATTTGGTGGTCGTTGACACTTTCTGTCAGTAATGGTTTGTGAACCTGAAGAGGAGTATTGCCACAATTTAAGCAATTTGTGCAGCAAATGGTCAGATTTTTTTTTTTTTTTTTGGTTATGTAATAGTGTCGTTGAAAGTCCATTTGTACAGCGACTCTAACCATTAACACATTGTTAGTGCCCATTTGTTGTCCAAGATGTGGTGTTTTAGGCATGATGCTTTAGTTACTGAATTTCGGTAAATTCTTGGAACTTGGTTTTTTCACCTTGTGAAAATTGGCTTTGGTTTCGTACCGATACGAAAGTGTGTGTACGAGTCCCCGAGTTCAATTTTCTGCAATTTTTTTGGTCGTGCTATCAATATTGTCAAGCCATTGATGTAGGGCAAAAAAAAATGCAGTGAGTTTGGTCACAAAATGTACTGCCCGTTTACCCAAATTCTTGATTCCAAATTGTCACGTACACCTTTGTTTGGAATGAAAAATTAAGTAAGGCGCATCATAATAGACAAGTGTCATTCATGCCAAGGTGCCATGTGGTGTAGTGTTACAATAAGAGTTGAATTGTTGGCGTAAAGTAAAACAATGTGTATTTTCACAGTTAAAAAAAAAACAATAACCTGCACTTAACATTAAAAAAAGAAAGACTATTTTTATAATAGTGCAAGCTGCCAGAAATGTCAACGTAATCCATTGCTCAGATTACTAATGCTGCGTTTTAATTAAAGTTTGGTGTGCAATTAGTGTTTTGGCACGAATCACATTCGGCTGTGATGACTTGAACGTTTTCGGTGGCTTCCTTGGAACTGTTTTGATTTTCAGTGAACGAATGAACGAAGGCTTTTGTTTTTTGGTGGATGGGTGGGGGGTTTCAGTGAATGAATTTCAAATGATTGTGTATTTTCGTGCACAGAAAAGTAACTTTCAAGATTTTTGTATATATTATATATATATATAGTATGTATATACATAATTTACTGGTAGATTTGATTTTTGTGTTCCGACTAACGGTAGGGTTGTTACATTGCCCAAATACATTGTATGTTCAGTTGGTGTATTGATACATTACTATGACACCTTTGTAAATTAGCTTGAAGTGTGCAACAAAAAAACTGATATTAGTTTCGGTATCAATGCTTTTGTTAAGTTGGTTATACAAGTAACTGGAGGATTGTTAGGTATGTTGAATTGGTTCCTATGGACAAAAAAAGTGCAGTAAAATTGAATTTTTAAAAAAAATATTGGCTCGTAACTTATTGCAGGTTTGTGCCCATTCAACTATTTGTAGTGTGCGGTGATTTTATTTTCCCAACAGTGTTGGATTACCTTTCAATTTTCAGTAGTCTTGCCTGATGAGATACCTGCGAGATCAAGTTGAATAATACTTGGTACATTTACAAATTCTTGTGTACGTGTTGAAACAGTGGTGGTGCGTGTTTGTGTTCATGAAATGTGAGAGTCTGTGTTGTGCTTTTGTACTGGTTGTGTTAGTGATTATGTTTGCCTAGCAAACTACCTCGTATGTCAGAAAGTGAACGCGTTGTCCACACGTACACAAAACAAGACAAAAAAAATACACTGCTCAAATATTAATTACAGTATTTCAAGATACAGTTTGATTAGAAATGGTCTTGTGTTTTGTTTAACACTAACAGTGATGGAATGTTTTCGTTTGTAAAAGTGTGTATATTTATATTTGTTATATGTTTAAGTTCACTTATTTTGTAATTTTAATTCGGGGGGCGTCGTATGTTCCCAACTACCACAAAGTTGCCAGATAGTGGCAGATTTAGAAATTTATTTATTTCATTTTTGGTTAGCCTATTATTTAGGTGATGGTAGTGTACTTTACATCAATGCAACTACTAGCCATTGCTTATTTATACTGCCACGTATTTATATTTTCTTACTGTCTTTGTAGCAAAAACAGGCACTCTAAAAATACTTCTTGACTAGTATTGACTCATCAACGTCCCTGCCAAAACTATTTCTATCTCAACATATCTTTAATACCATACTCATTTAAATCCGTAGTGCCTATAGATTAGGATTGCCTGTTTTCGTACCTTAAAACTGTCCATTTTTAAATCTCCAAAATTTGCAACTGCAGAGCAACAAAAAAAAAAAAGCAGTTGGCAAAGTTGGAGTCACAGTGCATTTTTGCATGACGTTTCTAAAGCCGAAGAAAATGTAGATGTTAGTTTTCCAAAAAATAAACTAAACTTAAAGAAAAAAAGCATCAAACGATATGTATATGAAAGGTTGTTTTATCGTCGAAACTGACAAGTTGCCATTCCACACACGGCTCTACTAACTTCCATTACACTTCCTGCACTATGTTATAAAGGCTCATCCCTCAGATAATGAATTGTAATGACAAATTAAATGTATAAATAAGGCCTGATTAGGGTTGTAATTTTTGCCATCTGTAAACTTAAACTTTCGGATGTTGATGGAATTTCGTTTTCGTATTTTCAAAAATAAGGTCTTTAGAATCTGTATGAAGCTTATAGATGGGATTTTGGTCAATTAATGATAAAATTAAACTCTTTACTATCAAACATGGAAACTGTAAGCAATTATAATTTTAAAAATTTCTTGCAACTTAATAACTTTTTTAAAGAAATACTAACAAAATGTTGAGCTAATCTGATTAGTTGATTACAATTTGGTCGTCAGAGTTCCAGCAGCCTCTTACATTTGCCGAAACATTAAAATTTCTTCAGATTGGGTAGGAGGATTCTATAAGTTAGCCACATATCTAAATAGTATGTGCCATTGGAGATAGGCTTTAGAACCAGATAAGCTCTGTGCAGAAACTGAAAGGTCTAGGCAAATGAAACTGTAGCAAACGGACATGTTCCTCATTAACGCGTTTCACTAAAAAAAATTATCTCAGAATACTTACCCAATTAATTTTTTGTATTTATGCCATTTTAAGATGAAATTCCTGACTTAAAATTAGTTGGGTAATTCCGGGATAAAAAAAAATTTGCTATTCATCTGGGGAATGGCAAAGAAATTTTTTTTTTAATGTTTTTTCGACTACAGGTTTGTGAGAAGTGTTTGTAAAGTCTTAAATTAGATTTACGTGATATTGGGACGTTAGCATGTTTGGGCAGCAATTTTGTTTTCAACACCTGGCCAGTTAGCTTTTAGAACGGATGTTTCAGTTGATGGAAACTTGTCTTAAATCTGTCCCTCTTCTGTTGACCAAAAAAAAAAAAAACGTTAAATAATTGAAAATAATGTAAATGTGAGTAATTACTATTTTACCCTTGCTTATTTTTAGAATCTAGTAATTCTAGATGGTTTTTTCGAGCTGCCACTTCAATCAGATTTGTTGTACTGCAGTATAGTAAGGTGACATTGGGCATTCCATCAACATCTAGGGAAAGTTTACTTTCACAAAATGATCTTCGGCAGTAATACCCTTTTAAAACTTATAATTTACTTTCATTGCGACTCGATCAAATATGGTTTTTCTGGCATTACAAAAACCCCTAATTACAAACTTTTTCGAAAAGAGAATCAGATTACAATATTTTAAATAAAAGTACGATCATGCGGCAGTTTTGTTAAATTAGGAAATTAGCTTTGGATCTCTGTTTAGACCAATTATTTGTTGCAAATCAGTGTCGAGTCGAGTAATGTGCAATAGCTTCTGTTACTCGTCCTCTAATAATCTACAATAATTCTCTGCGTATTATATTTGCTCTGTTGGGCGAGTTCTTCGTATTGGAAGATGTTTTAGCATACAGGACGTATCTACTTAGCAATTTATTAATTTGATGTTAGCGCTTCCTCCCGTTCTTAAACGTTATTCAATTTGTGGGATGTCGACCTGGATTGCTTCCTTGTCTTTAAACCCAAGACTGATGTACCTGCACAAGTAGGGGTAACTATTGTTGTCAGATTTTGCATTCACTCGTATTTCAAGAAGAGTTTTCAGGATTTTAATCAAAGTTTTGTAAGTTGACTGTATAATCATCAAATTCCAAAGATGCAGTTTTGATAGTAATTATGCATTAGAGTTACGCATTTTTCTGGTATATTGTAATGTTTTGCCAATATTTCAGAGATTCTGAATAAAGTATGGTTCGTTTGAAAAACAAAAAAAAAAAACAGTTGGTATGTCTTGTCTATTTTTGTATGTTCACGAAGTTTAATGTGTTAAGTTGTTCCAGCAGTAGTGCATGAATATGATTTTTATTCCCGAGTACACTCCCCAACTAAATTTTTGCACTATTGTCTGCTCCAAGAAGAAATTTCCTGATACAGTTTAACCCTTTAAGGACTGTGTTTGCACTAAGGTCTCGTAACGAACTTGTAGAAAAAAATTCATAGCGTCTCACCCACTTGAAGTAAGGGAATGAAACCTGTCATTTTTTTCCTTAATGATCTGGCCTTCATATCACATTTTTAGTTTCACTGTAATTGGCTGGAGGTTTTCAATCTGACCTGTAGAAGAGCTGTAAACAATGATTATGTAGCGGGCGCATTTGGGCGCACCCGTCCTTAAAGGGTTAAAAGCCTTGCTTCCTCCATAGCAGCATATCAATGATACCTAATGCTGGGTCCGGACAGTCCAGGTGCTACATACGTGTAGTGAGGCAGCTATCTTGATTGTCAGGGCGCAATATCGACCAGTCATAAGATTTTTCTGATATATTGGCTACATAATTGAATGTCGTCGTGCATTTCAAGCGAAACTATTCGTTGTGATTAGGGGTGGCAGGATAATCGATAATATCGCGATAAACATTTTCATCAATTATCTTATCGCACATTTTCGGACTTACCGAATTATTCTGCAATCCACAATGGTCAAATTGTCATCTCTCGGAAACTGTAATGGCTATAAACAAGCAGTTTGCGGCATTGCATGCAGAATTACAAGGGCTCTCCAACCAAGTGTGTATTACTGTTGCTAACCACTTTAGGAGAGTTAGTCTAATGCAAACAATATGTAAGCATCAAGTAGCAGCACAACTGATAAAAATTGTTTCTACATGGGGATGAAGCAATGGGCAACTGCAAGTGCATTCTCACATCTACTGGCCAAATGGCGAGTGCCACATAATTCACATTCGTGAAGGTTGCACTGTAGGCTTCAGATCAGACTTTTTTGTGTAATTAACAGAATTAAAATAGTTATTCCAGCCTGAAAATTTTGTATCAAGATATTGCGATTATCGCGATAATTTTATGACGTTTCTCGGGATAAAAAATTATTGTATCATGCCATCCCTAGTTGTGATCAACATTTATGCCAAACTTGTGGATTGGTTTTTCCTTGATTTTGATGGCCTCATGGATAGATGAAAAAAAATAAGATCAACCTTTGCTCTCCCCTGTTCCGTTTTTGTATTCTAGATCAGCTTTCCCCATAACCCCCTTATGCAGTGGCAAGGGTATACAAACTAGGGAAGGTCATCACGCAATCTACTTTCCCAATAACCCACCTTTGTCAGTAGCGAAATAACATTCTAGACTTGTAGGTCACATCCTAGGCACCCAAAAAAATAAAACTAGTACAGTAAGAAATAAACTGAAATCGGGTAATAATTAGGGATGGGTTGGTAACCGAAACCAAATTTTCGGTTTTTACTGAAAACCGAACCTGAAACAGATTTGGATTTTGTGTCGGTTTTTAGTACGGTGTTCGAAAAATCAAAAATTGATCCACAGCTAGGATCATGGTCTATGACGCTGCTGTTAGTGAAAGCAGGAGTTAGAAGCTAGTAATAGTACTGATACACGAAAAAAAAAACTAGAAATAGCTGGTTGGGGTGGATGGTGGCAAAAACCGATACCGAAACCAGAACCAAAGTCAAAAAAATAAAAACCGACCCATCCCTAGTAATAATTATGTAAAAATACTTCCCTGTTTTTATTAATGCTTTACAATATATTGGAAATGCTACCCATCCTAAACATAAAATTCAAACACTCGTAGTCCTTGCAATGCACTCCCTGGGGCTCACGTCCGCCGCAAGGCGGCACCCTTTTCTTGCTTATAAGCGGTTCGACGCGGGCGGTGGGAGGGTTCTTCCAGGTAAGTATTTTAGGCTAAGTAAAAACTACTTTTAAACTGCTAGCCTAAATTACATGCCTGTATTTTATTAATGCTGGCTTGCCCTACCGAAATGGTGGCGTCGAACCCGCGCCTTGCAAGACCCGATGAAGACCTCACAAAGGATTGTTTAAACACTCCAAAGGCCTACCATCATTCCCTCCGGATAACCTAGGACCCAGAGGGCATCATACCCATCGTACCTTACTACTTCACCACTCTACCCGTAGCCATAAGCTAGAGGTCCTTATTCCTGGCAGATGAGTTGTCCACTCCCCTCAAATAATGGACGATGAAAGTGTTTCGGCTCGTACATCTTTCGGCTTCTAGGACGCGTTCCTGAGGCAAATGCCCATGAGGTCGCCATGGCTCGCACTTTGTGGGCATTGACAGACCCTGGAAATGGGATACCCTCAGTCTTGTATGCTCCCACCGCCCAATTAGGCCTGGTGAGGCGGGTACACAAGTTGGATTTCATCCCTCGGTGTTAAGTTGCACAAAAAGAGGTACCCAAGGTTTGTTTCCTTCAGCCTGGGTTCTCTTAACTTAACAGCTGGTTTTTCTACAGTATCCTTAGTCCGTGCTAAGTAAAATCGCATAGCTCGGATCGGACTGTGAAGCCTATCCGTTCAGTCTGGTTCGGTTGTGGGGGCTAGTACCGAGATCACTATGGGATTAGGGGTCTCGTAAGCTGTAAGGGTTTTGGCCCTGAAGTCCAGGTTCTGCAAGAAGGACATTCTCGACCAGTCACTTGTGTATCTAAGATATTCCCTGTCTCGGGCCAATGCCTACCACTAACCTGTCCCCCGATAGGGCCAGTACCAAATTGATGGCCCGCCCTGTACCCTTTGATGGTGCTGGGCGCCAGGCCCTGGTTGAATAAAGAGTTTAAAAATTCGCACAGTTCTTGTGGTGAAGGTTGTCATGCATTGATCTTGTTGGTCCTACACCACTCCACCCACCCACGCCATTTATCTTTGTAAATCTGCTTAGAGGAGTCGCGATGGCATTCAATAATCATCTTGGGAGACGTACCGGGAAAAACCTCTCTTCACCAACTCCTCGGTCACAACATCCACCCGTGAAAGGTACAATGTCTTGTGGTTTGGGTGGAAAGTCTTGCTCTGGTGTTGGAACAGAATGTCGTTGCAGTCCGGAAGTCTGATAGGTGGTTCGGACTTCAGGTTCCACAGGTCCACACACCACGGGGCCGCCTCCCACCACGGTGCTGTTGAGGACAAGTTGTGTCAGATTGAACGGTGGGAAGAGATAAACGAACAGATTGTCCCATGACATACAGAGCCTGTCCGTTGTCATCACCCTTTCGTCCAGGTAAGGGAACACAAATAGGGGGAGCTGTGCGTTCGCTCGCGTCGTAAACAGGTCCACCGTCGGCATGCCCCATATCCCAAAGAGGATTTTGCACGCTTCTGGGTGAAGTCTCCACTCGGAGTTACGTTCCTTCGGGAGAACTCGTCCGCTAGGACGTTCAGCCTTCCTGCAATGTGGTGAGGGTGCAGTGTAATTTCGAAGTCCACACATATCTGGCAGATCCGTCCTACTTCCAGGTACAAAGAGGACGATCGCATGCCTCCTCCCTTCTTTAGGTACGAGACTGCAGATGTGTAGTCTGATAACACCGTGACTGTCGACCTCTGCAGTTTGTAGGTCCAAATCGACAAGGCCAGAAACACTGCACGCAGTTCCAGCACATTGATGTGAAGGTTATTTATTTTCCTCCATCGTCCAGGTTCCGGCCGACTGTTCTTTCCCCACAGTTGCGCCCCACCCTGTGGAGGACGCATCCATGATCAGAAGCCAGTCTGACGCCGAAGAGTGGATTGGTACACCCAGAACCACAGAACCAGATTCGAGCGACTCGTCCTCCAGCAGATCGCTTCAACCGGACAAGGAAACTTTGTTCTCCCAAGAACTGCGAGGGAGCAACTCCAGTTTCCTTAATCAATGCAGGGGCCGAACTCTCCACATCCCCAGCGATACTAGCGTTGCACCTGCGATCACCTCTGATCACCTGCGATGGCTCCCTAGCCGACAGTGAGTGGTGCACTAACAGGGACTTTGCTGCTCCCGACACTTGGTCCACTCTTCGAGTCCGATGGTCTCACCGAAAATGTTACTGTGCAAAAGCTCGCTCCCAGAAAATCGATTGATTGGATGATTGGTCCGGGGACATCCTGGACTTCGTTGAGTTCACTCCCAGGCCGAGGAGGTTCTAGAGTTTGATGCTGTGTCTCGTGTTTCTCTCCAGACTGTCCTTGTCCTGGTGGCGCAGTAGCCAATCGTCAAGAAGGCGAATACGTCGATCATGCATCCATGTAGTGCTGCTAACGCGGGTTTCATCATGACGGTGAGTACATGAGGTGCTGTACACAGTTCGAAGGGAAGGACTTCGAAATGGTAGACATTACCCTGGAAAACCAGTCGAAATAAGTGGAACACCTTGGGGTGCAACGGTATGTGGAGGTAGGCGTCTTCCAGGTCGAATGACGTGGTGAAATCGCCCGGTTGGATCGCCTCCCTGATTGATCCGAGGGACTCCATCTTGACGTGTTCCTACAGGATGTACCCGTTGAGGTGTCCCAAATCGAGTATTGGCCGTTATCCCCCATTCTTCTTGGGAATCTCTCTGGCATGGCAGGACTGTAGAATCCCGGTGTGTTGGGCGGCGATTCTTTCTGGGCCCCCTTCTCCACTAGGGATCGCACTTCAACTAAGCTGTGTCAGTATGGCTCAGCGGTAGGACCTTGGCCTTTGATTTCAAAGGTCCCGGGTTCGATTCCCCGCTGAGGCAGTCTGACACATATGTCCAAAAGGCAACGTAAATAGGTTTGCATCCGTATTTATTAAGCCAATCTCGAGCCCGTTGGCTTTCCGTCCTGTATAACTTCAACTAAGAACTCCGTCGAGTGTTCTCTGTTCCTCTGCCAAGGTGGGGGTTGGTTTATTAACGAAGGGTGCGAAATAAAGTCTGGGATATAACCCTTGCCTACGACGGTGACGACAAAACGATCATAGGTCAGTTCCTTCCACGCTCTTTGCTGTAGAAAGGTAGAAGAACAGCTCATTCAAGCAAATTTCACCAGACCCAGCGGGTCTGCGTTGCAACAGCTAGTCCACAGTAAAAGCTTCCTTAAACATTTGATATTGGTTGAAGTGACTGTAGGCGAATTAAGTTTCAACATCGTGTCATCCTCTGTCAGCCCAACACTACACGGTTCCCACGGTAAGCGCACTTTCGATAACACTGGTAGTAAACAGTTGGTTAAACCATACGAATCTAGTTAACAGACATAACATAAATTCAATTATCGAGGATGTAAACCTTTGTTCGCGACGCCAGAGCGCAAGTGTCTTAATATCCAGAAGTGCCATTTCAACTACTGGCGGGAGAAACAATAATGTGGCACAAGACCTTAAATTGTGTCCAATAGAAGAGCAATGAGCCACCTGACAAATCACTTGCTCCTTGCTTCACACAACGCAACACCAGAATTCAAACAAGCTCATTGCTGGGTTCTTGCGAATTTTCGGTGGCTTTGTACTGCCACTTTCATCAAGCAGAAGCGTCAAGTGCACCAATGCACTAACGGTCATCCGTTAGTGTGTTTGGTGGGCTCGAGGCCTGTGTCTCATGAAGATGGCAGTGCAAACCCACACTCCAGCATGAACCTGCTTCAGTTTTATAACCATTCACATATAAACATTTATAAGGGTTTACGCGTTTTGTTGTTAAGAACCAACACACCGTCTCCTCTTTGTTTTGAAGCGAGCATAGTCCTGAGCTGCTTTCGTCGACACAGTGCAAGCCACTTGGGACTGAAGCCTTTTTCACTAAAGACGCTGTCAAGCCTTTTGGATTGAAGCAAGTTCTTTCGTCATTGCTTTGTGGACCCCTTATAATTTTCGTCCACAGCCATCACCATCCCTTCTAGTTCTCCTAGCACGAAACAAGCCATCAAACATTTTTTGGATTGTAGCACGTTTCTTTCTTTGGTACATTGTGGTACTTACGACACCACTGAAGCAGACACCAACCAGCAAACTGCTGCCTTGAAGTCTGTTTCGTCTTAATCCCCGCTTTTATTGCCCAGCCATTTTATTTTCACGAAAACGAAAACGTTTCTGCCTTGGACGTCTCGTCACCACTGAAGCCGACACCAACCAGCAAACGGCTGCCTTGACGTCTCTTTCGTCTTAATCCCCGCTTTTATTGCCCCGCCATTTTGTTTTCACGAAAAGGAGGATGTTTCTGCCTTGGACGTCTTTCGTCACCACTGAAGCCGATGACAATCAGCAAACTGCTTTGACGTCTCTTTCGTTTTCGTCACTCCACCATCTTGGAGATCATGCCGAGCCTGTTAAGCCATGACTTCTTTCGTCTAACAGTCCTGGTCAACACCATGCAGGCACTCAGGACCCCAGAGAGAACGGATCCAGTTTTTGGCCTGTTTTCATCTAACAGTTTTTGATAGTCTAACCTAATGCTGGAACGACACCAATCGGTGAACCACTGGTTTATGTCTCTTTCGTCTTCACACCGCCTTTTTCACCACATGGAAGTAAGCCTATCTTCTTTTGTCCAGCCCAACTGACGCTAACGCCAACCAACAAACCACTGACTTGACCGTTTCCTTCGCTTCGTCTAATCATTCCGTCACGCCACCATTTAGCACGCCACACGGAAGCCCGTCAATTATCACCCTAAACACACTTGAAGTTGTTATATTTACCAAACCTGAACAAGAGTGAAAAGAACTTTGTTCAGCAATCAAGCTCCCGATCATAGAATGCCCGGCACCAACCACGGTTCAATCAACTGACGACATCCATTAGCGGAATGGAAAACTCCTCTCACATTTTTTGTCGCTGGTCATCGGATTGTACAGTCACCCAGCACGTCTTCAGCTTCATCGCACCAATAATGGCAAAAAACTCGCGGTGGTAACTACCAATCGTTACCAGCAATGGTATCGATTGCAATACAATCGTTAAGAACAAAGGTAAAAGTTTGAAGGCGATTAAATACCTCCCTAGTTATAAATATAAATGACACGCAATTAAAAATCATTAAAAAAGTATAGGACACCGTGGACTTCCTGAAAACTGATTCAAAATCATGTCAACTGTGACGACTGTAAAAAATACTGTTTACGTACATAGTAATTTTAATTGTAGTACAATTAATCGTCCAATCCTAGTATATTGAATGCGCAAACTTGTCGTTGCACTGGAAGCAAGACGAGAGGAGATCACCTCAAGATTATGAAATGAAGCCGCCTGTTCGACTGGAACGGTCGGGATTGCAAAATCCTTAGCAACTGTAGAACTGTGGGCACCTTCAAAATCGCCTTGACAAATGGCCCCCAAGTTTTCTTATGGCCGCCTGCAACAAGCTCTTAGCTTTCACTGAACTGTACATAATAATAATAATCTGTTAGTGCCATAAATAAATTAATGTTACGGTAAAAAAAATATGACGTTATAAAAATCAATTTATTTTTGAAGGCACAGAATTATTCTTATGCCATACATAAATAATACCAAATTACAGAACTTATCACAATGTAAACCTTCAGCATACTAGTTTATGCTGCTATTACAATCAATCGAGACAATTTTACAATTACATTTGCTGTGTTGAATTACCATTCCAGGTATTATTTTCATCTTCATCATCGTCGTTGTTTACGATGCGATGAATGTTTCCATCTCGGCGGCTAAAAGATGCATTGGAAGATGACTGTGGTGTTCGCCGCTTGTAAGCCCTACAAATAAATTTAGGACAATTAAAACAAGAGCAAGGATGTTGTCTTTTGAGGTTGAAAAGGAAATTTTTCACGTTGGTTTGACTCTACCCTTAATTAGCTTATTTCGCTAAAATTCACTGCCCACCCGAAATAAATTTTGTGCTTCCTGTCGGCTTACTCTTTTTGTTTGGAAATCAAGGTTTGACAAATATCGGGTCTGTGGGTCCCCGTAAAGCATTTTAGAATAAATAAAAACAACTTTTAGTTCTAAAATCCTGGCTTTACTGTGATCATAAAACGCTTACCATTAATTAGTTAAATTCGTCCAATCGGAGGTGGGACAACCGAATGCCAAACCTAGGTAGGGAGAAATTTGTCTTCACTGACCAGGGAACATGGACACAAATTATGGACATCTCCCAGGACCCGAGATTGGCGGCTGGAGAATAGATCTAGACACACGCTAGTGTGTCGCGCCAAGTTAGGCAACAATCGTCACCACAAACATCACATCAATTCAATTGTCGAGGTTGTAAACATTGTAGCGCGGCGCCATAGCGTCAGTGTCTTATATATCTTGAAGCATAGTTGGGCACATTTCAGGTACTTGGGGAAAAATAATAATGCGGTACAAAAGCTTAAATTGTGTTGAAATCCAGAGCAATGACCCACCTGACAAAAATTAACTAGTGTAGGAATGCCAGCTAAGCTGCTTTCAATGCAAAATCAGACCCTCAATAACGTTGAAAATGTGTAACAAGCTAGCTAGCTACTAGCTAATTCTAGTCTGCTCAATCCCATGTTAATTTCCGTAGGGTGATTATTCATCGATATCGAGATAACGGGAAGGCTTCCAGCTAATGGCTGCTGTACGATACGAACTGCGTACCTTTTATGGTTTGGAGCCTAGGGGTGTAACGAGGATGGCGTGGGATGGCGCGCAAGTACAAAAATATTGTTCTAACCATTGTTAGTATTGTCGGCATCGTCTCTCATTGGACAGCCAAAGTTCGGACAATGACAACGTGTATACTGACGTGCGTGCCTAGACACACACTAGTGTAGCACGATAAATCTAAACAACGTTGCCAAAGAAATTGTATTTACGTCCAGTTCATGAAAAACAAACCAACTCTAAAAACAAAGCAAAATAAACAAAGCCTGCACCAAGTTGTGAGTGGTTCGGCCCTTCAAAAGAGTGATATCAACACCAAAACTAACGAAATAAACAAATTACAACAAAATTAAAACCAAACCAAAAACCTATAAAGAGGTGACCAAGTTGAGAATGGTTCGGCCTATAGGCAAAAGGTAGTATCAAATTGTGGAAAACCAATTTCTTGTTGACGTGGCACTTTATGACTCATCTCCACGGTAGTGGAGTTGAGTCTAATACACAATTTAAAAAAAAAGGACTGATACATCAAAAACCAAAACTGGTAATAGGGGTCGCCAAGTTCCGAATGGTTCGGCCCTTCAAGGAGTGATATAAACACACCAAAACATTGGCCAACTTAATGTTTTGTAGCAATGTAGCAATGTTCTAGTTTTCATTTAACCTACGAACTATTAAGCGGTGCGATTAACTTGGCGAATGTTTTGGTGTGTTGATATCACTCCTGGAACACCCAAAGCAAATGTCAATGATGCTGAGAGGGCTCATGAGTTAATGAGCTTTTACTTCTACCGGAATGTCGATGCTGATGTTGAATATGAGTCACAGGTTGAACAGAGTCGAAGCTTCGTAGAAGGTTCTTGCTAGAGTTTCTCCTCCCTTCAGCATATAGGCAATGGTAGTTGTGTTGTCCCGACATTATGGCGTTCTGCAATGTCATGGATACCTCGTGGACTGCATTTTTCAATGTCCAAAGCTCCAGGTTGTTTATGTGGAGTGACTTCTCTTCCTCCGCCTATTTCCTTAAGAGATCTCCCATGTAGCTCCCCAGACTAACCTTTCCGACTGAGACTGCCCAGGTTGTGACCCTTCCAACTGCAACCTCTCTGACTGATTTTTCCGACAGCGACTTACTCAACACCCCTTCTTTTGTTAACAGCGATTTGTCATGGTGAGATTTATTCATACAAGATGACAAAATGGAAGAGTGCAACTTCGACTGGTTAGTGGACTGTTTTGACTGCTTTGACGTTGTTATTATTTTAAGCACCTGAGCATGCGTTGGGACGGGATGTTCGCCTACCTCTGCCCGCCGTTCATGCTTCTATCATCAGTGATCAACAAGATAAGGAAAACAGCAGGCACATTCGTTCTTGATCGTCCGTCGATGGACAGCATCCCCCCTGGTTTGTGGATCTGACGAAATGGTGAACGCGGACCTGATTCTCAGTCTGCCTCTCGGGGACCATCTACTGTCACGGAACAAAGGGAAGACACTTCACCCGAACCTAAAGGCCCTCCAGAGCCTCAGGCTTCTCCCTTCAAATCATCAAATCAGGGCTTCAATTGTAAAAGTCTATGAGGCTAAGCAAAGGTAGTGGAAAAGTGGACCCCTGTGCCCCTCCTGTAACTAAGCTTGCACAATTCCTGGAAATGTTGTTTGAGAAGGGCTTATCCATCACAGCTATCAAAGGCTACCGTTCAGTAATAAACTCGGTGCTGATGTTCTCGGGAGAAGTGGAAATCGTGTCACACTCGGCTATCTCTAACCTTGTTCAGGCATTCAACGTAAAAAAATCAAGAATAAGACGAACCACACCCGCATAGAATCTCCCACTAGTCCTTCACCACCCTACGAACAGCTAGCAGAGCCTCTCTGGTCCATCTAATCAGTTTCTTGATTGCCCCTGCCTCGGCATCACATCAAAGTGAGACTGTCATCTTAGCCAGGGAAAGATAATCGCGTCTTGGAACGTGAACAATGTTGCACCCGCCATGGTGGAGTAGGGAGCAAGAGAGAAAGCCACCGAAATTTCTCCTTCATTAGGATGTTAGCGGCATTAAACGAATTTACTCTTTGTTGAAAACGCCCGATCTCGCCCGCCAAGGTAGCGTTTAAATCTTTGAGAAAACGGACCGTAGTTGCATGTTGGTTAACCGTTTCCTGGAGTATTGGTTCCTGTGCTGCCGTAGTGCGCAAGGAATCCAGTTCCAGGGCAGCTTCTCTGAGGTCATCAAGTTCACGGGAGAAGGACCGAGCCAAACACAGAAGAGACGCACAGTTTATGTCAAAATGGCTATGCATTCATGTGAAAGCTGGAGGCCCCGCAAAAGTGGGGCGCGAAGTACCTCTGCCGTCAGAAAAGCTGGTTGTGGATTATGAAGAGCGGATGCAGAAGCGACGGTAGCGGATGGTAGAGTCACCGATAGGGACTGAGCCGGAAGGACGACCGAGGAAGGAACAGTTTTTACTGGTTGAGAAGAAGAGGCAGGGTTCTTGCTCTTCGTGGGAATACCAAGCGTTGATCTGCACTTCTGCTATGATGTAGACGGGGGCGACCGGGACGATGCACTATCAGCGACCAGAGGAGGGACGACTGGCGGCACTGTTGTGGGTGCAGGGGCCGATGAAGAAACTTTCCCACGGCGAGGCTTTTTACGGACCGTCATAGAAGGGCCCTGTAGGGGGCAGGAAAGTCCTGACTGAGTTGCACGTTGGATTGCCCGTTGACCAGTACGCTGCCTTGATTTCGCGTGGCGATGCAGAATGTCCCGCTATTTGGATTCGGAGAGTTTAGCACAACGCACAGGATATACAGTCCGGTGTGGCCAACAACTGGGGCGGAAGAAGGTGTTGCACTATGGTCTGCTGAAGGCGTGACAGTGTTTGAAGGAGGCGTACGATCCCTGGCGGTAGACGCACTTAAAAAGAAGAATGAGACCAAGAGGCGTGACGACGGAACAATGACCAGACTCATGCAGGCTCAAGAGAAGGGTAATTCCGGTCCAAGTGCGGGAAAAATGCAAGATGACAAGATTAAGTCGATACCAACCAGTGTTCCGGGGGACCATAGGTGAAGGCCACGACCAATGGCCGCGACGCCATTGAGGGCGGCTGTGGTGACAAGGACCGCACGTGGACGGATGCCGATGGCTAAAAAATGGCCGGGAGAGGATGGAGAAGGAAGCGTGAGACATCAACCGGTTGGAGACCGGGAACCGGTCCTTGCTCTTCGCCCGGTCAGGGTGTTATCGTAGTGTAGACTGGCACTTTGCTTATGTGTAGTGACAGTCATGGTCCCCTAGTCCTTTCCCTCTCCCCCCCACTTAACCCTATCTTTCTCCACCATAGACAAGTCATGTAGGACTGGCCCGATGAGAACTCTGGGAGGAAAAACGAGTTGATGATGGAGCTCGTTCTATGGGGTGGCGACTGGGGAGGCCGGGAGGGCGGTACGGACCGAAGGGGGAGGAGACTGCAACCCCAAATGTGACTGTAGATAACGGTCGAAAACTAGTAGAAGCTAGGCGGCCGTGACTTGAAGGTGCCAGGCGACCGGACAGGAGAACCAAAGTTTGGTAAGATTGATAAGCTGCCAAGTTGTCAGAAGAAATGCTGGCGACCAAGGCAGGCGGAGTGAGAATGTCCGTGCACGATGGCCCAGGCTGAGGACTGGTGGTCGGAGAAGGTGGCGGGGCCTTGAGGAAGACGAGGCTTACTGGAAGGATCGTTGTGATCTTTCTGGTCAGGACGGCCAGAAGAAGGACAGAGCGAAAACTTCCTACGGACTGCAGCGTAAGGTCCCAGACTGGGCGAATAGGGTAAGTCGAAGTTATGCAAAGTTCAGCACAAAGTAGGCAAGGAGAATCGGTAACCGCAGACTGAGGGCTTACAGATGTAGGCAAAGTTGGGGAAGACAAGGCGACCGTAGCAGCATTTTCCGGGAAGCAGCAGTTGATCGATGATTCGGCCGGTCTACATGGGGGGACCGTGGCTGGACAACCGTTGCTGAAAGCCCGTGGAAAACGGGGAAAGAAGACCGGGAGAAGTGTAGCTGCGGGGTGCGGCTGCGAACCGGAGCACCCAGTGACGACTGATGTGTCTGGAGCGATCGGTGGACGACGAGGAGGAGGGTGCGCACGACGGCGGCTGAAGTGAGCCTCGAGAAGGCATCATGAGAAAACTTGAAGAAACGTGCCTACGGTTCAAGTGGATGCGGGTAGGCTTGACGGAAGGCGGTTGCCCAAACCTGCGAGGAGGAGCCGCTTGAGAAATATGAGGCGGCCGAGGAGTTCGTGCCCAAACGGTCGATGTAGGAAAGGATGGTCCGCAAGAGGACCGGAGGCTGAATCCGGAGAGGCAACCGAAGGCACATGTCCGGTAGTCGATGGGACCAGACACTGAAGAAGAGACGACGGAAAATTCGGGCGAGCAAGAAGGAACGGAGAATCCATTACCCGCACTAGGGCTGCAGACGAAAACAAGCAAAGGCGACCGGATTGTCTCAGGGAACTGGAAAGGCCGTTGTCCACACTCGGACTGTAGATGAAAACACGCAAGGTGACCGGCAAATAGCCGGGATCAAGATTCCAACAGGGAGAGCCAGAAGAAAAGATAGACCCTCTCGTAGTGGTGCCCTAGGAAGAAAGATGGAGACAGCTCAACTAGGACACTTTATATAGAGGCATGCGTGCATGCGCAGAAGGGAGCTACGAGCACGGCAGAGAAGCCAACTTTCATCGGTATATAAGGAAAACCAGGTAATGTAAGTTTCGATGGCATTAAAACCTTATTTTAAGCAGTGTTAAAATTTCATAGTTCCACAATCAGTCTGTAAAGGAATTAAACACAATTAAGATATTTTGCTAATAATAAAGAACTATGTACTAAAATGGTACCGCAAATGACAACAAATATAATTACAATAAAGTCCTATGCATGATCAATGTTGATCTTCCAGTAAAAATCAGTCTATGCAGGTAATAAATCTTGCAGTAGGCCTAATCTTAACATCTTCTTATTAACTTAATTAGTATTTTTGCTGGTGGTGTTGTCAAAACAGGGGGGAAATTGCTTTGTTTGATGAAAATAGCACTTTATTTGAGCAACAGTAAATCATTAACCTCGCAACGTTAGGCCACCATCTCATCTCATTTGAAATCTGGCTATCGCGGGCACTTTCCCTTTCCTTCTGCCATCAGTGCAGACATAATTAATGTCAACGTCACTGCCTTATTCCTCTACTCCCAGGCTCGAATAAGCTGTTCCACTTCAAAAGCTGTTGGTGCCTCCTTTAGTATTGGGAGCTC
Organism: Lithobius niger; assembly: GCA_023313725.1. Taxonomy (NCBI): domain Eukaryota; kingdom Metazoa; phylum Arthropoda; class Chilopoda; order Lithobiomorpha; family Lithobiidae; genus Lithobius; species Lithobius niger. Next base: position 85,729 of record JAHWFP010012620.1, read on the forward strand.
AGATTGGTTCATTCATGGCACGTGACTTTTGAACACATTGGGGCCAGTCCGTAAGAGAGTCAAGGTCGTCTCGACTGGAACTAATATACGCGTCCTTTGTGAACGGCCTGCTAGAAATCCATGATGGCGGAAGCGCTATCTAATATCGTTAATATTGAGGACATGTAACGACTTAAAACTACTTGCATGGATGGTGATAAAATCATTAAAAAAATTATTACGGAGCTGGTAAAAAAATACTGCAGAAGAGAAACCAGTGGCTATTGTGAATACTAAAATTCGAATCTTTACAAGGTCACAGGCCAAAATTTAAGCCTAGTATACACTTTGCCCTTTTTCCGGGTTTACCAGCCTTGTGCAAACTCTTGACATGAATAACTTCTTTACAGGATCCGAGACGTTTTGATGTTAAAATTTACTCTAAAGTCAAGGTGAATTAAACAAAGCTTAAAGAAGAAATGTGCACAATTCTAGTGGCTGCTGTTTGATTCAAGTTACTAAGTAATTTTCTAATGTTGCAAGTAACTTTACTAGTAAGCAATATACTCACGACTGAGGTCTGTCCATTCGAGTGCTACTAGACTGATCTGGAAGTACATCACTAGAGTCAACCTCATTGGGTGGTACAGGAGGTTGGTGGGCTGTTGTACTACTACTTGTGTTCCGTGAGGGCAATGCTGGAGTTCCAAAAAGCAGCGATCGCAAATAATTTAAAACAGATAGAAATGGCGCAAAGATGGTCCAGATTAGGTTTAAAGCGCCTGCTCCTGAGGCTGAACTTACTGCTTGTTGAATCTACAATAAAACAAAATTAATCATGCAAAATTGCATGCATATCAGAGAAGAAATTTTTTTTCCCAATTCACTCTCAATAATTACAAATCCATTTCATTTAAACACACATCTACCTCGCTGGGATAAATCATGTTGACAAGAGAATGTTTCAAACAGATAAAGTGGGAGAGTTTGAAATACGGAATTTTGGACACTAAAATTGGTTTCTTGTTTGCCAAACATATTAACATGATAATTTTAGCATTACATTGTCCTCAATGGAATGTTTCCCTGGGGGGTTGCTTGTTGCATGTCCCTACTGCGCCTGTACAACGCAGTCCTCCTCTATATAAAGCGAAAGTGTGGCCGGTTCCGGCATTTCATTTTCCTCCAGAGGTTCCTTTCGTCCTGTCTGCCGCCGAAGACGACTACTCTGTCACAATTGTACCCACCGCTCCGACTTCGGATGCTGCTATTCCAGCCTTTCATCCACGACGACCGCTGGGTGGCCAGCTTAGACTGGGGCGCCTATGTCGCCGACGACGAAAACGACTCACTGCTTTAAGACGGCCAACGGACCCTGCCTCCTCTCGTCCTTTCGGCCTTGGAAGAAGATCTCCGCCAAGCCACACTGTTCTTCCGTGAAATGAAACGAACCCTCATCCCCGACGACAGCTGGGCGGCCGCCGTAGGCCGGGGCACCTATGTCGCCAACAACGAAAATGACTCACCGCCTCAGACGACAAACGGATTTCGGCCTTGGTAAAGGACCTCAGTCAAGCCAAAAATTTCTTCCGTGAAATGAAACGCAAATACCGTCAAGCTTCATCCGTGCAGATCCTACTGTCTGCCGCAAATCCTCCACTCAACCCTTCGGCCAAGTCTTCTCGCAGAGACCACAGCGCCACCGACAGTGAAGCCACATTCTACTCGACTCAGTTTTTCGTCAACACGCAAGTTCGACCCCAAGCCACCCACCTTGCTCATCATCCTCATGCCGGGACGACACTCAAGAATGGGTACGTCAACCGTGAGCCACGACAGCCGCAAGCGACACTCTCCCATCCTTTCGTCCACGGCAGTGAAACGAAAACCGACATCCCT
>JAHWFP010012621.1:0-23295 GCA_023313725.1 Lithobius niger
TCTTGTGGCGTTTGTAATTTAGATGAATGACTCCAAATAGGTTTATTTGAAGGGTGGGAATGTCTTCTTTGAATCAAGGGTAATGAAAAGGGTCTATCACTATTAGGGACCGAGCCACGCCCATTTTACTAGGGGCCGGTATCACAATTACCATTTAATTTGTCGCTCATTTTCAAATTTAAACTGCTCTTGTGACGGTTATAATTTAGGTGAATGACTCCAATTAGGTTTATTCGTTAGGTGCGAATGTCGTCTTTGAATCAAAGATAATGAAAAGGGTCTACCACTATTAGGGACCGAGCCACGCCCGTTTTACTAAGGGCTGGTATCACAGTTACCGTTCAATTTTTTGCTCATTTTCAACCTTTGAACAGTATTAAACACAGAAAGCCAAAGGCTCAACAAGAGTTAAATAAATACAGATGCAAACCTATTTACGTTGCCTTTTGGACTATATGTCAGACTGCCTGAGTGGGGAATCAAACCCACGACCTTTGAAACTAAAGGCCGATGTCCTACCGCTGAGCCATTGTAATTTCAAGGGTTCACTGCAGACTTGTTAAATTCAAACTTCTTTACTTCCTCCTTAGACATAACGCAATTTACAAAAAATAAACATTTAACAATCCGCACATGAATCGTGAAATTGTCCAACAAGACAGTTCGTGCATAGAGTTCTGTCCTTGTTGCGTTCTTGTTGGGAAATACCTCTTCTTCGCGCCAAACCATTTTCAATATAAGGGCTAGTTCTCCTACAAAATATGGAAACTCTTTCAGTAAAAGGAACGCACGTGTCTCGCACGTGGAAATTGTAGCTAAAGGCCCGCATACCACACTTGACAAATGTATCTTTGACGCGTTCGAATAGAACGACGTAATTAGCCCTAATTATAGTCATTAGGTAATTACGGTCAAGTCAGCAAGCAAGAGATGGCAACTTTACACGTCCAACCCAACGCTGTGATTCGACCACAACAAATCACGGTAAGTGCAGGCCACTAGTGATGCATATCACCAGGAACGCTGTACAGAAGGCAAAGAACAATCTCCAACCCTCTGAGCACAAACACATCACCGCACTTGGCTGCACTGCACAACACACCAACACTGCACAACACATTTTGCACACTGCCACCTCTGCATACTGCTGCACACCGCTGCACTCTTCTGCACATTGCTACACACCACTGCACCCCACAACACCACTCCACATCCACAACACGGCAACAGGACCATCTCAATACCAAACGGCCCCACTGACACACCAAATACGACACACCAATTTTACACTCTGCAGCACTCAGGAAACTCTCTCTTTAACGAGCAATCCATCCACTTATGCTTACAACACACCACAAGAAAGCCTTCAAAAAAACTTTCTTTTCGCTCCATCACTTCTCTTGCCACCCTAAACACACCATACCACCAAATATCACACACAACAATCCACCTCCCTGGATCCAACTCAAAAGTACTGTTCACCACTGGCGAAAACACAATTTTGCCATGGCAAACCCCCCTACACTCAGCATTAGGGCGTTTGTCCCCCTTTCCCCAGCAAAAAAGTAAACATGCAACACATATCCAAACAATGCTAACACTAACACTGTAAACCTTGCATGTTAACAACAACAAGAAAACTTCGTCAGACACAGAATACAACAACACTTTGGGAGAAGCAAGCGCACACTGCAGCTTGTGAAAAGCTTTCCCGCAACTGCTGCCCCCTCCCACTTTGTCTGGTGCCCCTTTGTTCACACTGACAGCTAAAGGCAATACCAACTTTGCATAGTTATTTAACATGTGCAAGCCATCACCAGTCAATCCTAACCTAGACTTGACTTTTTTCTTCGTGTTTATAACCAGTAAAGCAGATTTTGCTTCCACTTTCACTACCACTAGGCACCTACACTTTTGCTTTACCTTTGCAGACAAAGGGCCACTAATAGCTTCCTCGTTCACTTGTCTGCTCATGACATTCCCAGGTTTCCCTCCTGAATCCCACACCTGAGATCGCCTGTACAACTCTTTACCTTTCACTCCATCCTCTCCTTCCACTACCATGACATTGACTCCAACCTCATTACTAGTGGTAACCTGTGCAAACATATCTTTCCATCTTTCCCTCTTTCCATCTGCGATTTCCTTCTTTAACCTCACCTTACTTCCGTATACTAACTCCGCAGGAGTGAAGTTTGCCGTCTCACAAGAAGTAGACTTACTTGCAAACTTAGCTGGTGCCAAAACATCATTCCCTTTGGCAGGATACTCCAAATCCAAAGCCCTGCTCCAGTCTTCCGTTGTTCTGTGCAACCTTTCTACAGCCTGAGACTGCGAATGATAAGGCTTACTATTTACAAGGCCTATTTCCCACTCCTTCAAGAAACAAGCAGCCCGTTCAGAAACAAACGGTTTTCCAAGAATCGATTGGAGTTCCACAGAGAACCCAACCCTTGAACAAATCAGTATGCTTTCATTTACGACCATGTGTGAGTTAGCCTCCCCGACAGCAACTGCTTCAGGATACCTAGTCACCCTATCACGAACCTTTAAGACATTCGTATTTCCGTCAGACGTCACTTTGAAAGTCCTTACGAAATCCACTTCCACCTTAATAAAAGGCTCTGCCACAACTGGAACTAAAATCATTTCGTCCTCTCCCTCCTTCACACCTTTTCTATATTTCTTACAGATTTCACACCACTCTATCCAATTTTTACATTGCGCACACATTCTTGGCCCATGCAATACTTCTTGCAACCTGGCAATGTTCGTTTCCGTGGCCATGTGCCCAAAATAGGCATTAGCATGTGCCCTTCTTACCAGTTGCTCCGTAAGCATTTCAGGTACCACTACCTGGTCACCCGTTTTGGTGCCATTTGCCGCCGCCCATTTCCTACGTAAGTCATCATCCTTCCAAAAAAAAAGATGTACCTTCAATGTCAGCTGCCACTTGACATCCCTCCAACCCAGGATCAAGCACCTGCCCTTGCTTTAAAACTTCAGCTTTAACAGCTAACAAGTCTTGAATTCCTGCTGTCAACAAACCTCCATTTCCATTCCTTACAACCTTTTTACAATTTTCCGTACTCCTTACAGAGTCTGCCACAATACTCGCTTGTTTATTGACTAAAACGTGTTGTGACTGGACAACTGTATCATTTTGTGCAAGCCCATTATCTTCGACCTTGACACCAATTTCACTGCTTTCAGCAGTTACCATATTTTCACTTGCAACATTTCGAACACTTTCCTCCGTTTCCTCATCTTCAACTTTAAAAAGGTCATCCAATACATCACTATCAATAAATTGATCTACAGCCTGCTTTTCTTTACTTTTCTTTCCATTGATACCTGTTTTCGACCTAGCTATCGCATTCCGTGTGTTGTTTACCTTTGTTTCAATTTTCTGTAGCTTTCCGTAAGACTTTTGGCTAAGCAGAAAGTCGTACGCTTCGTCCTTAAAAAATGGCGACACGCCGCATTCCAGCATAATGTACCCATCTTCTGTTGCCAATTTTACCTTTGCCACAGGAAAGTCTGTCACGTTTTGACTTACAACTGACGACAAAACAACTCGTTTCCCTGTGAACGAACTAGGCTCTACCATTTTACTTGAAACCACATCCATAAATGCACCTGTATCCAGCAAATAACTACCAGGCTTTCCATTAATTGTGCATTTCTTACATAACTGGCTTTCCCCCGACTGTGTACCACTTTTACCTTTAAAAGAGCTAACCTCCTTTCCCTTGTGTACACTAGGCAATTGAGTACATACATTTCCCACTGAGGCTTTGGTACCATTGTTGGAACAATCCCTTTTCAAATGCGAGCTCGAGCTACAAATGTAGCACTTACGTGGCTCGTCCGCCTTTAAAGGCGCTCTGCTACCAGACTGAGTAATGTCGTTAGCTTGCGGGCTTGCTTGCGCATTGTAAGCCGAAGCTGTAGTACCATTGCTCGTACCATTATTACCTGAACCATTTCTAGTACTATTGCTATTGTTTACCATTACCATTGTTACTGTTCCCATAGTTACTAGTACCATTCCCTTGGTTGCCTCCATTGTTTCTGTTACCTTGACTACCTTGATAACCATTACCATTCCGATACCTGCCATAACCATTACCATTGTTACCTCCTCCACGGTAATTATTTCCGCCCTGTGGTCCGCCTTTTCCATTGTCAGAACCACTCCCCTGTCTTCGAACTGCTTCTTGGCGATTAGCGCAGTAATCGTCTGCAAGCGAAGCTAAGTTCAAAACAGACTCTTGTTTACCCTTATCAATAAGCCATACTCTTATCGGACTTGGTACCTTATTCAAAAAGTCCTCTATTAATACCTGCTGGAACAAACTTTGGAAAGAATCCCCACAACCAAGTTCCTTAACCCATTCAGTACCAAGTGTTGTCAAAGTGTGAGCAAAATCTAAGTACGTTTGTTTATCAGTTTTTCTTGCTGACCTAAACTGGTTATGTAAACACTGCTCTGTAACATTAAATCTTACTTTCACACACAGGTCAAACTTTGCAAAGTCATCATCAGAAAGACGCATGAGTGTTTCCCGCGCTTTCCCTGTTAACAAAGATAACAATCTGAAAGGCCACTCTTCTTTGTTAAAGCCCATCCTATCACAAATTCTAGTAAAACCAGACAAGAAAACTAATATGTCGTCTTCCTTCTCCCTGAAGGGTTGGCACAACTTCGACATGTCATAACGTTTTTCTTGTTGTACAGACTCTGTTTTTACCTTTAATTGTTCTTGCTTAAAGGACAACTCTCTTGCCTACATTTCATCATTATGCTGCCTAGCATTTTCATTTATACGCAGCTCATGCTCTTGTTTCTCCCTCGTTAATCTATCTTCCCGTTCCCACCTTTCTCGTTCTAGCTCTGCCTGACGATCCAATCTTTCTCTTTCTATAGCTAATTTTTCTCTTTCAATTTCGTCTAGCCTAGCCAATTTCTCCCTCTCAAATTCTACATCCCTTTCCTTTAATTCTTTTTCCCTTGGTAATTTTTCCTTTGCTAATTCGTCCTGCCTCTCTCTTAAAGCCTCCTCCCTTCTTAATTCTTCTTTTCTTACACTTATCCTTTCCCTCTCTAATCCAGCCTCTAAAATTCGCCTTTCCTTTTCATCTTGCTTTTCCTGCCTTTCCCTTTCTTTTTCTTGTAATTCCCTCTCTTTTTCTTCATTTATTACCCTTTTAGCCTCCTCTACAGTTTTAACTGCTTCTGCTAGATCATCAGCCAACAAAGTTTCTCCCTCCAACCCACCTTTAAACATAGCCAGAATTTCACTTTTTTTTTAGGCGCATGCAACCCTAATTCCTCGCACACAGCTTTCAATTCAACCACAGTTTTATCACTAAGCAACTCCATTGTAAAATTACTTAATTACCTAAGTAACCAACAATCAAAAAAAAAATAGCACCAACACGCACAACAGTTTCCGCAAGCTTTAAACAACACTTTTTTCCCAAACGCCCTAATACCAAGGTGTAAAAAAAGTTTGCCACAGCTCACCTGTTGCCGCGTTGTGGAGACGCTGCCAAGACGACTTCTACATCCAAACTGACGAACCGAGGCTTGCACTGACGATGACTTCAAACTCTATTTCGCTTCTTCCATTACCGGAATTCGCCGAAATCTTCCCTCCCACAAGACGAAGTGCAGCATTACCGCCCACTCTCGCTGATCGGAATGTTCTCCGTCCCTCGTCCAGTCGCAATCTGGTCTGCCAGCTCAGCTTTTCCGTCTCTTGACTCGTTTTTCTTGAACAGCAGGAAGCCCCTTTAATCTTCCTCCCACGCTGGTTGCCGCCAAAGTCGAAATTCTGCCATGGAAAGTGAACCCACTGAGTTGGAGAAGCTCACCACTACCATCTAAGTTGACATTACCGCCGACTTTCGATGCAGCTGTGTCCCTTTAACGTGAAAGTCCGGATGTAAGCCCAAACTGCTGGTTTCTTCGACGTGTAAGCCCAGCTTGACCGCTGTCACCAATGTATTTACTTTACACTTGATGCAGACGCAATTTGCTTCACCACTGCCAATGTAGACACAAAGGCAGCACCCTGACCGTTGAAACTCGAACAAATCGACATGAAATCCAGCTGCTTCCTTGACGTGAAAGTACGGCTACACCGCTGCCACCAATGTAATTTCAAGGGTTCACTGCAGACTTGTTAAATTCAAACTTCTTTACTTCCTCCTTAGACATAACGCAATTTACAAAAAATAAACATTTAACAATCCGCACATGAATCGTGAAATTGTCCAACAAGACAGTTCGTGCATGGAGTTCTGTCCTTGTTGCGTTCTTGTTGGGAAAGACCTCTTCTTCGCGCCAAACTATCTTCAATATAAGGGCTAGTTCTCGCTACAAAATATGGAAACTCTTTCGGTAAAAGGAACGCACGTGTCTCGCACGTGGAAATTGTAGCTAAAGGCCCGCATACCACACTTGGCAAATGTATCTTTGACGCGTTCGAATAGAACGACGTAATTAGCCCTAATTATAGTCATTAGGTAATTACGGTCAAGTCAGCAAGCAAGAGATGGCAACTTTACACCATAGTGTCACAGCCAAAAGGAAACTCTGCCTATGGACGTTTCTTGTTGGCCTTGTCAGTATGGCTCAGCGATAGGACTTCGGCCTTTCGTTTCAAAGATCGTGGGTTCGATTCCCCGCTCCGGCATACATATAAGTCCAAAAGGCAACATAAATGTAAACGTATTTATGCAAACCTATTTACATTGCCTTTAGGCACTGGCCGGTGTAGAAGACTATCAGGTTGGAGGCGGCGGAGGGGGAGGGGGGGGGTGTGATTAAAAAAATTGGATATGGTTGTTCAGTAGGACCAAAGGCTAGTTGGCATTTCCAAACTCCTTGACAATGCCAGTCCGCTTCTGCCCAAGCCAAGCATCACCCACTGCCTTAAAAATTCAAAGTTCAATGTTTTTTCCTTAATCTATCAGCACCGCGATCAGCACAAACATAGCTGCCACCAAGTTTCTGTATGAAATGCATACATTCAACTTTCCAGGAAGGTGTTCTGTTAATTGAAGTGACCGCGGTTGGTCGGTGAAAATTAGTGACACCAACGTTTGTTCTGATATATACTTCGAATCACGAAAGCTTGGTGGCATACAGTATATGTTAAATGGTTTGTAATTTCCCTTAAATAGTTAGTTCCTTATCGTTCCCTCAGATTTCCATCGAAGTTGAAAACGTGAGATTCTTTAATTTCTTATTACAGATCGTTTTACGGTATTTTAACGAACCACTAGCACGTTTAAATTTTACTTAATAATCTAAAGACAGCTAAGCTCCGCTGCTTTAATAAATGCAAGTTGATGTGGTGCCATACGGTAGTGCTTTTGCTATGAATGTACGTATTGTTGTCCTTAGATATTTTAACGATTTTATTCTGATAGTGTGACTTTAACACTTAATTTAATTACTCGGTGAAAAGACTACAAAAATTCGAAGAGGTCGTTAAAAAAAATAATATGATTCGGCCAAAAATAAAATACCTCCTCCCCCCCCCCCAAAAAAAAAATAGTAGCACGTCTACTAATAAGTTCAATGTTTTTTTTTTCCTCTTTTAGTTTTTGTCGAGTGTTAGCATTTAGAAATCGTATTTTTTACTGGAAGTCATAACCTCAATAAATCTGAACGAATTAAATTTGCTTACCGTACGTGCTTTGATGCCTCAAACGGAAATTTTTGTGTACCAAATTCTTTCACGGAAACGAGTTTCCTAATGACAGTTTTGATTATTAAAATTTTTTTCGGGATGTGACAATCAATTTCAGTCCGCATAAGGCTGTACAACTAGTAAGTACTCACCAAGGTGGTGATGAATACTTCGTAGTAAACAAACCGTTCCTCCGCTTCCTTAGTTAGGATGACCCCTATATTGCGCACGTCAGTAGTGGCCGCGCCAGCACTGCAGATTGAGGGGGGGGGGGGGGGGGCTGCAACGATTCCCCGACAGGAGGGCAAAGAAAATTAACGTCTTCTATTAAACTTTGTTCTACTTTGGCAAGGGGCCGGCCAAACCAGGTAGGGGGTCTGGGGGAGCGCTGTAAGCTCCCCCTAGTGGGGTCCGGGGCAGAGCCCCAGAAGCTGAAGCATTTTACGCTATGTGAGGGCCTATTTTCGGCTTCCCGAGACACGTTTGAAACACACTCGTTAAGCAAATTTTGGATGTTTCTCGTAAACATTCTTCAGCAAGAGAGGTCGTAAAAACCTAATTCTGACCAAATTCTGTTTTCTTATTATGCATTTTTTTACAAAATAAATTGTCTGATGAATTTAAATTATTTAAAAAATATTATTACTTTAACATTAAGTAACACTGAATAATTTTGGTTTGAAAAGTAGTGTTGCTCTTGCCCCCTCCCCTGCCACCCCTGGTGCACGTGTCAGTACGAGGTCACAGTGCGGTGAGTGAATCCTTGCCCAAGATTAGTTACGAAGTGACGATACATAGAAAAGTTAAAGTATGCAGAAAAGAGAAAAACGAAGCGATGACACGACTCGTGTATATTTTTTCCCTTACGAAATGTTGTTTTCTGCTCCAAAACATTTACTCAACTTAAGAATTTGCCGACTGAGTCAATGAGCAAAGGTGAAATGCCGAGTCGTTTTTTGCCTCCTGTGTAATAAATAATAACATGTATTGCCAAGACAGTTTAATTCCTATGACGAATTTCTCGAATGGGGAGAAGAGTAAATGAACAAAGGTGAAATGGAGACTCTAATTTCATCGCGTGAACAAATAATACAAATGCACGTACGACGACAGTTTAATTCTTTTCACGAATTTGCCGACTGGGAGGATGAGTGGGGGGTCGGTGCGCCCCCCCTCCCCCCCGCCCCCCCCCCCATCCGTCGCTACGCCCCTGTCCGTTGGGTTGCAGATAGTGCGTGACGGGGCGCCAACTTTTGTACGCTGGCGGCGCGACCGAGTGCAGGAGTCTGTGTTGGATTTTTTCCTCTGCTCTGCAGAGATTGCTGGTTTTTACTGCTGTCGGACTTCGGACGACCTACGCGGCAGTGACCATTTTCCTATTCTGCTGCAACGAAACGTTCGGCTACTCTGATCGCCACGGTTGCGGGATTGCAAACGCGTGAGCCACTTCGGGTGGGAGATGGGATTTTTGCTAGCTGGACGGCCCGGCTCGGTAAAAAGCGTTTTAAGCGCCCTGCGTGCCCACAGAGGAGGACCAAGCCTGAATGGTGGTCGCATAAGTGCACAGTTGCTGTACAGGATAGGCGTAGAGCATATCGTGCGTGGAAGCGATTTCCGTTCGATGAGCGATGGTGGGGGTACATTGGTACGGTCCAAGAAAGTAGTTTTTTGATAAGGTGCGTGAAAAATCATTTCTCAAAGAAGCTTTGTGTGGCTGTTGGAGGGGCTCGCTCGCTCACTCAAGCGTGGCGACGTCTCATACCTGGTGCGGCCAAGACAGCGATCCAGTGGGTCTATGGCACGGTGGGCCCGAACAAACGTGTCATTCGTGGGGAGGAAATGGCGCAAGCCTTTAATGAACGCTTCGCAAGCGTCTATTCGCTGTTTGGTGGTGGGGCTCCACCTGCTGCGTCCGGGTCTGCGGTTTCACGAGTCGGTGATTTACTGTGGGTCCGTGAGCAGTTCCGAGCTGCCCTCGTGAAGTGCCGGAACTCTAGTGCTGTCGGGATTGATTGTGTAGGGTATGCGGATTTGAGAGAGGACATGATGTCTGAGCATGGAAGTGTGCTCCCCCTTTTTTGTGTCATGCTTGCTGGTGCAATTATCCGCAGTCTTGGATGTTTACGGTCCTAGTGCCAGTGCATAAGCAGGGCAGTGCCAGGTCGGATCTGGTTAACTACCGGCCCATTGCTCTGCTTTCTTGTGTGCGGAACGTTTTGGAGCAGATGATCGTTAAGCGCCTTGAGTGGCACCTGGAATATCATGGTTGCTTAGCGGGTATCCAGTTTGGGTATCGCCCAGACAGGAGTGCCCAGGATGCAGTACTCTTCTTGCTTTCTAGCATCCGGAAGGCGTGGATGCGAGGCGATATTGTCCTCGCTGTCTTTCTAGACATCAGGGCGGCGTATGATACTGTCTCCATTCGCTGGGTTGAGGCATCCTTGCGGCGGATGGGAGTTAGCGCGTCATTAGTAAAGTTGATTGTTGCTCTTCTGGGTGAGCGTGCGTTTGCCACACGAGTTGGTGGTCATTGGTCAGCTGTGGAAATGACGTGCATTCAATGACGTTTTGATTGAAATTGGGATGGATTCTAACATCGTCTGCTATGCAGACTATGTTGCTGTGTGGTTTGTGGAGTGTGACCTTGCCCGGATGGCAACTGCAGCACAGGGTGTACTTGACAGGGTTGCCGCCCTTCTGGGCGAGCGGGGACTTTTGCTGGCGCCGGCTAAAACGGTGCTGGTTGTGTTCTCGAGATCGGGGACGGTAATTCAGCCGGCAGTGTGTTTGTAAGTTGGGGGTCAGACTGTGCACCCTGTTGCGAGTGTTAAGTACCTTGGAGTTGTTTTGGACTCCAGGCTCACGTGGGACCTGCATGTTGCTGGGGTGCGACGGAAGATTCTGGCTCGGACGGCAATCCTGCGCCAATTGGCGGGCAGGGGGAGCTGGGAGGGGTGCTCTTCTTGCGGCCTATCTGACGTTCGTCCGATCGGTACTTGATTATTCTTTGCCATTTTTGTGTGGTGTCCGACGACATGAGCGAACGCTGCAAGTTGCTGTGAACGTGTGCTTGCGTGCTGTGGCTGTATTGCTACTACACCAGTCAGCGCCCTGTGTGTTGAATGTAATGAGCTGCCACTCGAGCTGCGGGCAAGTGAGTAGTTGGCTGCGCTTTGCCTCAGAAATCTCGGCCGAGGCAGTCTGGATCCGGTGGCTTAGATCTTGCAAGACTACGAGACTAGACTCTAAGCGATCGTGCATGTGCTGTTCTTGGCGAGGCGGGTCTTGGTGTTTCTGTACTGCGAAGGGTATCTGGGTCTATCGGTGCGGTTGCTTGTGCTAGGCCTCTCAGCCCGTGGACCTGGTGCCCTGGTTTGCTAGGTATTTTTGATGCCAAAGCGCTAGAATGTGAGGTCTACTGTGATGCCTCGTTTGTCCCAAGAACTGGAGTTGCGGGTCTGGGGATTGTCATTCCCACACTGAAGGTGCGGTGTAAGCGTATGGTGTGTGATGTTTCATCTAGCACGATGGGTGAGTTGCTGGCTATTTCGATAGCGCTGGATTTGGTGCTAGATCTGCAGCTTCCTGCGTTTACAGTCATGACAGATTCGTTATCATGTCTCAAACTCCTGCAGTCGGCCTAGTCTTGTCTTGACGTACGGGATCCATTGATTTTTAGCATTGGGTGGAAGTTCTGGACGGCGCTTAGTAGCAGTGCTGTTTCCTTTAGGTGGGTCAGGGGTTACAGTGGTATTGCCGGCAATGAGATTGCAGACGGGCTTGCGCGTGAAGCAGTGCATGGTCAGTGCGCTCAGGCTTTCCCGGTCACCTCCGTACGACGGCGGCGTGCAACTGTGCGGCATTGGGCACTGTCCCAGTGGCAGGAGTCGTGGGACGCAGCACGTGACGGCAGGGCTTTGTATTGCGTGCATCCGCACTGCTCTTTTATGTCGAATATTGACAGGCTGTCATTCCGAGATGCGAAAATTATGTCTCGCCTTCGTGTAGGATTTTCGCTACTGCGGGCCAGCAGATTCCGGTTTCGGTGGACTGATTCCCCCCTGTGCACCCAGTGTCAGGTTGAGGAGTCTCCTGAACATGTGTTGTTGGTTTGCCCAAGGTTTGCGAGACAAAGGTCCCTGACACAGTGGATGGGCTCCCTCGCAGACCTTCTGTCGTCCGCGTGGGTCGCGACCAGTAGCAAGGCTACGCGCTGTTGCAGCATTCATAGTGGACATTGGGATCGCAGTGTAGCCCCCCCCCTCCTTTTTGTCTTTCTGGTGCCAGCCCGTTCCTCCAATACCCATACGGTCTCTTCATCTGTGTGAGGTGTCAATTGCTGTCCATTCTGTGCGATATAGTGATCCGCCGGAACTCTTGCTAGATGCGGGAGAGATGGTGGCCACGGGTGATGAAGCTTGTGCTGTGCGTTGTGTAGTGCGGCGTGGTGGCGACACGACAAGACAGGACGAAGTGGATCACGTGGAGGCCTAAGTAGATTGACAGTTGACCGTGAGTGGAAGGGGCACACATGGTGTAAGTAGTGTTCATGCGGGAGAGGGTATACTGTTCAGTGTGCGTGTGCGTGTGTGCAGTATTGACCATTGTGTAGGGTAGTTTTGGGGCGCATGGCATTTGGCCGTGGCCACAAATAAAATTCTAAATGGAAATGGTTCACTAAGAGACAGAGTATCTTTTATTGCAAAGGTTTGGTCGGTTTTTTGTTAAGATACACGAATCCAAACTAAATTATCTGCCCCACGACGATAAAAGGGACAATTATGTGTGCGTGAATACCATGGTAACTAAGTGATTGAATGATTAACGTTGACTGATGTAGGATCAAGTGAGGAGGGATGTGCTGATTGAGTGAACGAAGCGAACGAAAATCAGCGTCAAACCGTGTCAATTTTGCTGACGTAACGTCTAATTGGTGCACGGCAAATGTGAAAATTATGAATGAGCAAGTTTATAGACATAAAATTCCTCCAGACAGAAAAGGTAGAGGGGACGATTAAACCGGCTTACGAGGTGCGATTAACCTGGCTAACAGGCTTAACCTTGGCGGCCTTTCCCTGGTTGAATGATATCACTACTTTGAAAGACAAACCCTTTTTTGAAACTTGGCGATTCTCGTATACCAGTTTTGGTTTTGGGTGGATAACCCTTTCTTTCATGGCACACTTGACGTTTTCGTTTGTAATCTTGTATACTCTCAAGGCAATGCTCTAATGCTGGCTGTGTTTCAATAAATTCGCTTCCGTTTAACATATTCCTACCAATAAAAGTGAAAATATCTAAAAATAAAAATCTTTTATTTTCAGACAACTTATCGTTCCGCCCGACTGTCTTTATAGTTTACTAGATAAAGACAAAGCTTGGGTTTTATACTGGATTGGGAATAGCCAGTAATAAATTTGTGAGGCATCTAGAGTGCGGAAGAGAATAACAAAACATTGCGCCGGATATGTGGACTGATCCTATCATTTAGTATACTCGTGTTTGGGATTAAAATAATCAGTTCGTGAGTTGTAAAAGCTGTCCTTGGAGCTAAAGGGGAGCAAAACCAGATCAACGGTGAAAGCCTCATTGATCTCAGGGAAATTGTCTTGTGATCAAAGGAAGGAGAGAACGCGATACACGCGGGAAATACGGATTCGGGAACTCGTCTGTGTCTCTTCTCGATTAATCCATCATGAAACGAGACCAAGACGGAAGAGAGAAAATGGGGTGCGAAAAACAAAATTTATTCTCACACGAAACCCAGAGAGACACTAACTTTCGTGTAAGATTTCAGATACTGCAGTGTTGCTGTACTGTTTAGTTCACGTGAAATTTTACTGCTGTATTCAAATGTTTTTACCATTTTACTTTTACACACGATAGATTAGGTTATGATTGGTGCATTCTACTTGACTAAATGACATCGCTGGAAAATGGCTAAAAACTAATCGTCTTAGTGTGCTTAGCACAACTATATACAAGCAATTCTGAGTTCGTACACGTCCTTGAAAACCTGGAAATATCCTGGAAAGTAATAATGAAATTACACGCGTGGAAAAGTGTTTGGAAATTTTGAAAAATGATACGTATATTCAGTAGGGTGATAAAGGGAAAGTAGTCGAGTGTGTAGCCGAACGTTGTTCTTCCTTTGTTTCGGCATCAAACGTTTTGAAAGTTGGGCTGTTGTTTTAACTTTTAATTTTATTTACGTGTATAATAGTGGGATGCAGCAGTATAGGGTTTCACGTGAACTAAACAGTACAGCAACAGCGCAGATATCTAATACCTTACAGGATAGTTAATTTGTACGTATTTGCTGTTTTGACTTCGGATCAGTTAAACCTTACCTTAAACATCAAACGAGTTCGTTTTTCTTTTCTAATTAGTGATACTTTGACATACCAAGTTGGTCTTACGTACTCCTTGCAAATGCACTTAATTTCTCTTGCTTACATTATGAAAAAGTCTCGATACACGGAAAATACGCTATATAGACCGTGCAAAATGAATTATATTTCGTCATCATACCGTTTTAAACCAAGCGCAATGGCTGTTTGCCGTGACGTCACCATGAGATAGCCAATGACGAACGAGAACAACAGCTGTTTGGCCGTCTGATTGGACTAGCCCAGTCACGTGATATGCACGTTACAGCAAACAGTCATGGTGCGTGGTATAGACAAATCAAGAAACTTAGAACATAATACGTTTACTGTCCAAAGTGTTTCACTGTTTATAATGGCTACTTAAACTCAAAAGATTTAACCCGACATTTTATCTGAATAACAAATTAAAAAAAAAATGCTGTTTCTTATGCCCTATTTCTCTCTCAGGTTAACAAAATTTGGATTTTACGTTTTCTTTCTTCATAATAGTTTTCTCTGGCGATGATTAACGTACAGTTTAAGTTATCCTTTGTTTTCTACGTGCTTAGATTTTAGTTTTTCAATTTTGTTGTCTATTGTAAAAAGGCCATCCTTTTCTGATACAAACGTTTAGAGTACAACTGCTACACCCCCCCCCCCCCCGGGTGCATGGGGGGTTTTTGAAGCGGTGTAGAAATTGCAGAATTGGGGGAGACTTATGGAGACTTGCCGAGATTATAATAATAACTAGCCACATGGTTAGCTTCGCGCACTCCATTGGCGTCGATCCATGCTCCATGTAATTTCTTTGATTCCAAGAGCATCACAAAATCGATGTACCGATTATTTCGACGCAAACTAATTGCAAACTGTTGCTCACAGTTCGTTCATCACATTCTTCAGCCCGTCTGCATTCATCTAAATCATTCAAAACAAACGATTTGTTTCTTTGTACATTTGTACTTGCACTCCTCCAGAAGTAATCAATCTACTAAGCTGAGAGATGAAAGATTGAAAGAGCAAAACGAGACACACATAGAAAAGGTTTAGTTACGTGGAAATCGCTCGTTTTGCTCGCTCAATCCACGCATCTCCTTGCTTCAGAAACATGAATGTTTAACACCATTTTAAAACCAGGTATATATGCGGGTCTGATTTTTCCATGCATCAATTTACCAAGCATACAAAACCAATTTTAAGATCTATATGTACTGTGATGCAAAATACGTAATCCTTTTAGGTTACTTTTTTGTGTGCATCCTTTCCCAGATCATCCGAGTACGCAACTAAGAGCTCCATTGGTGTCGTCTCGCTTTGCTCGAGGAGGTTTGCATGAACAAACTATGACGTCATGAACAAACATCATGAGGATAAAAAAAAAACTTGGGCGTTATTTTTTCTGGGTTTATCGCATATTTTAGGGTCATAAAATCAAGTTACAGCGATGAAAATAGGCCTAACAGTTGCGCAATTTGAGTATTTTTCATTTGGTTCAACTCATATCTTTGGTTCCAGAAGAGTAGAGGTACAAGCACGCACATCATACGTCTTTAATGATGTAGACAATAGATATTATATTACACAATAAGGCAAGCGGTAAAGGAACGGAACCATGATTGGTTGCTAATGGCCATACAGTACCGAAAAGTACAAAAGACGAGCACATTAACTAAGCAAAGTACGGCTTCGCCCAACCCTAGAGGAACACAAGGATCCCTCTTTGTTTTCCTTCAGGCTTGGACGAAGCCGTATTTTGTCGTATTTTTCGCCAGGGAGGTTGTTCCATGAGGGAAAATCACCCTGCACGGTTAGCGAAAAGGTACTTAACGGCAATCCCATTCAGTTGTATCAACAACAAACTTAAGCGAATGGCTCCGAGTTACTCAAAAGATTTAGTTTAATCAATGTCCAAAGTTTATGGCGACGAGACGAGACAAGGCAAGACGAGATAAACAAGAGACGAGACAAGAAAGAGATGTGAACCTGAAAATTCGAAAGGAGACCGAGAGTAGGCGAAGTTTTGTCTCATCTCAAGTGGGACGTAATTTCTTGGTAGCAAATTTTGATTTGGTTCGTTTTCGGCACTACTTTATACTTGCTCACATTTCAATCTTATGACAATCCTGCAAACGTAATACGTGTGCGCTTTGCTTGGCTGAATGTAACATTATAAGGGAGAATTTACGTAACGACTCGCAATGTAAATTTTCTCGCGCACTAGTTTTTACTTGATTAATACTAAATCTGCTGGTTGATTCTTGCCTTTGTAGGAGTATGCGGTTTTCGAGTTGTCTATACACAGAACCATGCCAACGACGTGGACGCAGATCTTCTCCTCGTGCGTGCGACACGACTGCGACGATTGATGACCACAAGAAAACAATTTTTGCTACTTCCGGTTATCACTTCCGGTCGTGCTAATACCTGTGGATGGCTATATTACAGCACATCGTAGCATATAAAACAACCATGGAACACGGTAATATTTTTAACATTTTCACACTAAAGTGGTCAACATAGCAGTTACTTTCGGTTCTCACTTGCGGTTGTCAAATTTTGGTTGGCCTACATCTAGAATTGATCAGCATACCTTAATTAGGTACTGTACTAATTTTGGTGCTTTCTTCACCAAAAAGCAGAAGTCAACCAATTTTCATTGCTTATCTACACCACTAGAAATGCTTATTTTTCGAGTATAACTCCTGCTAAATGTTACAGGTGAAAAATGAAAAATGTTTCGATTCGTAACTTTAAGAGTAACGGACTAACCGCAAGATTTTTACTAACATAGCCAAATTTATGTGCAAATTACGTGTTATACGCAGATTACGATCTTAAATGGCGATGCCGAATTATTAACTACGTCAAACATTAGCTTCCATTTGTGTTTTTAGAAATTATCTCGGGATGACTTCAGTATGATAAATTCAGTGAATAATAATCTGATCTCTCTATAGCAAGAAAGCAAGGACTTTAATCCTAAAACATAAACTGCAGTGTCACAAAGATTTATATCAGACCTTCACGAAATAATATTTGCTGCGTGATACGGGGTAAGACATTGTAAGACTTTAACGATTGCGGATTTGGAGATTAGTATCATCGCTCGAAGAGATTAATGGTTTGACCGTCGATTCAGACTCGCACAAGACTTTTCCTCGCTAAATCAGAGAACGTATTATACTCGATCCCAGACATGGATACTACAACGCTAAACACTATTTCTTCGTATGCAAGTTTACCTGCTAATGCAACCGCCTATGCGAATTCAAATAGCGTTGTTTACTTTCATGTTGTTGATTATCTGGTTTTGATCTTAATGCTGGTGTTGTCTCTAGCCATTGGTGTTTATTTCGGATGCTTTGGTGGTAAACAAAAAACCACAAACGAATATTTCAAAGGAAACAAGACTATGTCTTTGTTTCCCGTCGTTTTATCCCAGATTGCTAGTTATGTGTCTTCTAGTAGCATGCTTGGTACACCAGCTGAAGTCTATCACCACGGATTTAACTATGTTTATGTTATAATTGGAGCCGTATTTGGGATTCCAGTGGCTGCTTATCTATTTTTGCCTGTCTTTTACGATATGCAAATCACAAGTGTTTTTGAGGTAAGGTTCGTTGGTTCGTCTTGGTATGTGCATCCTAAAAAAATGTTATTTTGATTATCCATTTGTTGTAATGATTACGACCAGTATTGCAAATCACACAACATAATATGGAGTAAAATTTTAAGTGCCTTTAAAAATTTTTTTTGCCTTTTTTTAAATTTTTAATTTTTTTTTATTCTGTCTACACAAAAAATAATGTACAGACACCGTCAAAGTGAAAAAATCAAATCCAAATCCACAAAAAGAATTATTATTATTATTATTAAATTTTAAGTGTTTATAACCGCGGCAGAAAAGTAACAGAATTGACATAAGTGGATTAAAAATAAGCTTACACATTGCACAAAAAAATGCAAAATTTACACATCGTTTTGGGGATTTATTCAACCCCGAAATGTTTTTGCACATTGTATGGATTATCTTTTATTCAACTTCGCTAAATTTAATTGTCAATTACATAAATTTAATTCGTTAATGGATGGAGTAAGGTAAAGCAGATACGCCTACCCTCTGACGAGGCAAAACTTACAAGGTCTGGTAACACAAGGAATTTAAATTTTCAGTACTAATACGATTTTTCACCTTGTTCACCTATAACCACGTAAAATACAACGAGGATGATGCTATACGTTAATCCAGCACAGATATTTAAGCTTTATTTGAAAAAGCGGCATAAAGGACGACCAGTCGGGCCCAATAAAAGATGTATTTATTGATACTCCCCCACCCTCCCCCCAAGGGTTCGTATATCGGTTTAGGTCGCGACCCCATGCTACCAAATGTCGAAGAAGTGATCGGATAACCTACGTTAAACATTACTCTGTAGAGGTTTTTGCTTGTGCGTAAAAATATGAATCGTGCTGACGTGTCAGTATACTTGCTCAGTGGTAGGACTTCGGCTTTTGGTTTTAAAGGTCGTGAGTTCGATTCAATGCATAGGCAGTCTGACAAATCAGTCCAAAAAGCAACGTAAATAGGTTTGCATCTGTATTTGTTTAGCCCATCTGAGCCGAATGGCTTCCCGTCCTGTTTAATGGTTGAAACGAACTGTGAAAATGTAAAAGAATCGTAATAAGTGTCTGCGGCCTATCTTGAGTTCGCTGCAGAACGAACACAGATAATCGATTGAACGTTTTCAGTAGCGGAGTGCCTTGCTGATATCCAAATGGTTACAAAAACAATGGCGGCTGTCGATTAAAGCCACCCCTTCCAGGAAGACGTCGGCGCTCACGAAATACTTGCAGGACTCAAGATACGCCGCGCACACAATTGCTAAAATTTTGAAGAGGATATAAGCCGAAAGTAGATACCTGGCTCACTCCAAGAAGCTCCGCAGTTAAAATTCGCAAACAATCTAGCTGCAGCGTTATCTAATAAATTATTCACGTGACTCTGACTGCTCCCAGGACTCCAGAATGTTCGATTCAATGCAGATTTTTGTAAATAATGAGAAACCGAAAGGTCATTAAAGTTTTTTATTTTTTATTTTTATGTTTGATTGTGTTTTTTATTGGTCGATTTAAGTGACTAACCATTTACTAACTATTCTTGAAAAAATCTTAAGTGTGTATTTATTCGCATCAAACTGTTAATTTGCATGCACGTTTCAAGAAGATTGTCCCAAAAAGCATCACTAGAAGTTTTTTTTATTTGATTTTTGGAGCGTATAGCTATACGCTATAAAGACATTCCAATGTAATCTTAGACCGCGCATCACGCGAAAACCACAAGGACTATCCAAACCAAACTTTGCATACAGTAGCACGGGAGTACGGACAAGGTTTATCAAAAGAAAATTCGGAATCGGACATGGGGTTAAGGAACAATCAGGGTGACAAAATGGACCAATAAGCAAGAGCCAAAATCTAAACAAAAGCGGGACGCGAAGCCGTTTCTAATTGTTCACGGCGTCCGATTGTTAAAAGATTGATTGTTGATGATAAACAGGCGGCGTTAGGCGGTAATAAACCAAATTCAAGATATTTTCACTTTCCGTCGACCGATTTGGACGTTTGAATACATCATCTTCACTGTTTTTCACCACCTTCCCAATGGCCCAAATCCCAAGCAGCTGTCTCTTATTGTTTAAAAATTACGAGGCAAATCCGATCCGATCCGATTGACAGCCAAACAGAAAAGAAAGTGTAGCCCGCTCCATTATGTCCACAGTGGAACTGATGACGGCCCTAGTTTACTTAGTGGCCTTCGCGCGTGTTTTATCAAGCTCACTGCAAAATTTAAGTGGAACCAAACTAAAATCTGGAGTTTGATCAAGTCAGAAGCTTTGCAACCCTCCTCTCAGTCCTTTTGATTCTAGACTCGATCCATCCTCAGATCTCTAAACCAGGGTAGAGTACATAGGTAATCCCACTTTTAATCCGCCAGCAGTAAATATTGGGTGCAATCAAATCCGACCTTCTTCGATCTCTAAACCATGGTTGATTATACATACTATATACGTACCACTCTTACTCTGCCAGTAGTAAATACTTGGGTGAAACCAGTACCTACTTTCAATGATTACCTCCAGAGGGATCCATCGTCAGTTAAACGAATAGCAAGGCGTCACACCATATTTTCAAGCAGGGTAACGTCTTAATGGACGCAGTGAACTGGATGTTTCAAGCGCTTGCGGTGGACGGGTTGGATGCTGGACTGGTAGCAATTCTGGTGGCCAGAGTTGGCTTCAACAAGTTATGTCGCTTCCTTGTTTCATAACACTATAGAGTCCCAGCAGTAAAAAAAAGTAAAGACTTGCGTCACTAATTAATAAAAGTGCAACCAAGATCCGTTCTTCAAATGCTCTAGTCTCGGTACCAGGAACCAAATCCTAAATACTAAAGTCCCAGCAGTCCTGGCTGCTAGGGGAGGATTGAGGCTTAATGGTGTGGCGATTTCCCAGCACTGTTTAGTATTTGCGACACTTGGATCCCGGTACCAGGAGTAGAACATTTGTAGACTGGATCCCGGTTGCACTTTTACTAACTGATCCGTGATTGTGGTTCCGACTTGCTTACGAATGCATCACGTGATCGTCGTTCCTTGTGTCCACTACTGTGGTTCCACGAATCCAGACATACGCGTCCACCGGGACGTTACCCTCACTCCAATTTTTAGGTACCGGAGCGTCGCCATGGAGATGGAGACTACATTAACGTCAATAATACAAATTGATGACAATAAAAAAAAAAACCACTTAATTCATTCCTTAAAGAAATGTAGGTCAGACTAGGAGGATGAATTAATTCTAAGCTACTGTATAGATCAGAATTTGGCTGACTAAATTTGCTTTCCTTTAACCCACCAATTCAGTTTTCAGACAGGTAGAGACTGACACATGTCGCCTTCTGGTTCTGTTGATAAAAGCAGGTATCCACGTTTTTCCAAAAGCGACATTACCCGGCGACTTCTCTACCCAGCACTAAATTAATGGATTTGCTGACTGATTTATCAGTACACGTTGTATATAATCCATGATAGCTGACTGGTACCACGCGGTCGCAACTGCACTGGAAACAATGCACTTCAAACCTTCTCAACCGCTTTCTGCTTCTCCGCACTCTTGTAACAATGGAACAGTGTAGGATCGCAACATGGTTTTTGGTTTGGGTGCTGGGATATCTCAGCACTGCTTTCCATTTTTGTTTTACATCTGTCACAAATACGGCATAAACGCCAACAACACGAATCTCCTTTCGTAATTTTTTTAAAGATTAAACACAGATCAAATACAACCAACAACCAAAATAAAAATCAGAGTACGAAGCTTTCGTATTCAAGAATTATTAAAATTCATCACAACATAACACATTTGTAGGAAATGCATTGTGGCACCATGAATGTTTGCTTTAATTGTTCATCGTCAGATTCGCTACATTTATCTTGTTTTGTCAGTGGTTTGGTTACCGTGCAAAACATCAGATGCTGCCACTATCATATCTTCACTAGAACGTTTGTACGCCGCTTAACTAGCGTTAGCACTTGTTCAAATGCAACAATAAGTCAACGCGTGGTAACAATGACGGGTCGTGCGGAGAAGGCGAAAGCGGTTGAGAAATCGGATCTTACCCGTTCCCTCATGCTGAACCCAACAATCGCGCCCTCGTTATTGTTAGAGCTCAGCATTCGGGAAACGGGTAAGATCCTATACTTCACACTCTGCATTCCTTCCGGCACTTGGCCGACGCTGGAAACGCTAACATGGCGCCAACTAACTCCCGTTTCTCGTTTGAACGAGATTCACGTGATGCCAATCCTACAATCTGTTTATTTAGTTATTTTATTATTTTATTATTATTTTATTATTATTGTAACGCTGTATAACGAGCATAACATCAATTTCAGATGAAAGCAACAATTTTAAAAACAGAAGAAATCGTGGTGGGCACCTCTGCTCTCGTGTGAATGAGATTCGTGAGATACACATGCTATATTTCGTCATCACTGCTGTGGTGTGCGACGATAACAACGCATATCTCCAAGCAAGTTGCCACAGATGTAAACACGCTGTATATCTTAAGAACTACGCAAACATCAATTTATAAAATCTTACAGCCATTGGGAAATTAGTTCCAACTTTTACCTGTGCTAGGATAAATTTTGCAAACAGTGTCACAATTTAACCGTAGCTGTGCGTGTTAACCTTAATGGCGGTTGCCATCCCGTAATTCCAAAGCGGAAGATACACAGTTGGCCGACACACGGCGTAAATCTGCTTGTCCGGTAAACGCATTTTAGCATATATCGTCCTAGCTGGTACAGGGCCGTAATAGGCCACTGTCCAAAGCTCTCCTCCTTCCTCAATAGGCCCCTTGTTACCTACTGGTAACATGAATGTTACGAAAACTGCAGCATTACAGTGAGTTATTTTCTTTTCCTTTCAGTACCTCGAAAAACGATTTGACAGAAAAATGCGGATATGTGGTTCTGTTTTGTCCATCATTACTTTGGTAAGTAAACGAACAGCTCAGTTGAATGCATTTTAGAATTCCGAAGTATTGAACTGGCATTCCTTTCTTTTCTTTTACTACAGATGATTTACGCCAGCTTTGTTGCATACAGCCCGGCATTGGCGTTAAGTCAAGGTAGGATATGAAGTGAACTTTATAATATACAAGCGGTATTCCCGGAAGGGGGGGGGGGGGAGGGCGATGCATCTACTGTTAAAAGTAGACAAATAAGGAATTTATTGGCTTTTTAAATGTTTCTTAAGCGCAAAAACTGTTGAAAATAAGACGTTTTACAAGGCACCGAGGGACTTAAAGCACCCCCTCTCTCTACCCATTAGCTGAAATCTCGGGCACCATTTTGAATTCCTGGGTGTGCCACTGCTTTATTCCACTTTACACGTTTAGTACAGCGGAAACACTAACGCCATGTTCTGTACGCAATAGCATTTTTTTTTTTAATTAAGTTCTTTTGAGCTTTAAGTCAGCCGAAGCAGTTTAATGCTATTTTGACTGAACCGGCTCAATTTTGGACATTAGCAGACTTTTTGAGAAGAAGAAATATCTGGTGAAAGGAGGTGTCAACCCGGGCTTTCGATCCGGGAAACCTCCGATCATCTAAGGGGTGTGTGTGTGGGGGTGTGTGTGTGTGTGTGTGTGTGTGC
>JAHWFP010012621.1:23395-61386 GCA_023313725.1 Lithobius niger
TGTGGCCGAAAGATTGTCCAGAGTTGGCAAGAATAGTTCCCATAGCCGCTGATGGAGCATGATAGCCTCTCACGCCACCCTGGCCAGCAGTCCTGGTGGGGACTTTGCCAAGATCCCCTTTCCAGGGATTCGACCAGATCCGCAAACCTCCAGCAACCAGGCTGAGCTCTCTCACCGCTCAGCCACAATGACACCAGTCATTTAGCTAGCTGCATGGGGCACTGAAGGTAGAAAACACTGACGTCTTTACTACAGCAAGTGCTGTGAGAGTGGATCTCTTAGGCCTAAAAATGTGCGATTTTTTTTTGGCATTGTGCCTGCTGCAAATTTTCAGGAAATGGAATTTTTTCTTTTCCGATTTACAATCTTAATGTCGTATTATGTTTCGGGTAATTATATAGAATAGCTACTTTTCACGCTATCGACTTAAGTCACCTTCCTGCCGAATCCTTTCGTCGTTATGGTTCAGAAGATCGTAACCAAAACCGGTGCAAACGCTTATTTACCCATTTTTAAAACGTGTTAAAATGCTACTCACAGCCATAATGATGCTGCAGCCATACTGCGGGATGAGAGAGCAACAAGAAAACCTGATTTCGATTAGTAAACGGAAATTATCTCGTTCCGCTCATTTATTTTTACATTTCTTTCCAGTATGAAACACTGTCAGGGCACGCTTCACGTGCATTATCATATACATCGAGAATTTGTGTAATTACAAACAGTATGACGCAAGCATTTGCGAAACAATGAACAAATTACGTTACTTCCTCGTTTCATGGGCGCGATTTGTACACACTATTATATACATCGAGAATTTGTGTAATCAAAAAAGGATATGACGCAAGCATTTGCAAAACAAGGAACAAATTACGTTACTTCCTTGTTTCAGGGGCGCGATTTGTACACACTATTATATACATCGAGAATTTGTGTAATCAAAAAAGGATATGACGCAAGCATTTGTGAAACAAGGAACAAATTACGTTACTTCCTTGTTTCACGGGCGCGCTTTGCACACACTATTATATAGATCGAGAATTTGTGTATTCAAAAAGGGTATGACACAAGCATTTGTACAAGGAACAAATTACGTTACTTCCTTGTTTCACAAATGCTTGCATCATACCCTTTTTGATTACACAAATTCTCAATGTATATAATAGTGTGTGCAAAGTGCGCCCCTACAGACGGTGTTTCATACCGGAAAGAAATATTTATTGGTGTATAGAAATAGAACTACATACTACGTTTGTTGGTGTTGGCTACACGGAAGAGAGATAATTTCCGTTTACTAATGTTCTGGTCGAAATCAGGTTTTTTTGTTGCGCTCTCGTCTCGCAGTATGGCGCAGCGTCACTATGGGTGTGAGTAGCGTTTTAATTTATTTTAAAAATAAGTAAGCGTTTCCGCAGGTTTTTGTTACGATTTTATGAGCCGAGAATTCGACAGTTACGCGAATTAGGTCGATAGCGTGAAAAATAGCTTTTTTATGTAGTTACCATGTTTGGCAGTGTAAGGAATTGGACAATTAGCTCAGCTGGTGTCTGGGTGGCTGTAATTACTTGTGCACTACACACACGAAACGACACAATACCAGCTGAATAATTAACGTAACGTTGTTTTGTCCAATCACTTGTTCTGCGAAACATAACATTAAGGTTGTTATCCGAAAAAAAAAACACTTGCTGAAAACTGCAGCAACTGCCAACAAATCAACAAAAAAATCGAAAATGTTCAGTCCTAGAAATTCTCACTTACAGCAATGATTTGACTAAAGTGCCAATGTTTTTTTTACCCATCCAGTGATACTTGCGGTTGTTGCTTAAGGTAACTTGGTAGTGGGAGGGAGGGGCAAAATAAATCAATTTTTTTCTTTATTTCAAAAATTAGTTTGAAGTATCTACTTTATAAATTTGGACATTTTACGTTGTTTAATCCACTAAATTTACTTTAAAAAATTGGTTTTCAAAGGGTGCTGTGTACCAGTCGCAATATTATTAACTATTTTTAAGCGCGCATTCTATAGCCAAAAATTTGTTTTTTTTTTTACCTTTAGGTACCATTTTTCTACAAAACTACTGCACAGAAAATCTTGATTTTACGCAGGGAGCTTCCTTCGGTAGTTCTGTGAATACCCTAGCACAATTATGGTTTTTCATGGAACACTCAAGTTTTTAGAATTTATAATATATAATAATAAAAGGCGGACCTTTTCTTGACTTACAAGATTTTTCACTCTATGCTCCCTATCGACTTTCCATTATTCGAACTAAGTTCTGTTGCTAAGACCAGGGGAAATTGTCTCAAGTTAGTTCTTCCAAGATTTCACACCAACACTCGAAAATCTTTTTTCGCCCTGCGAGTAATACCTGCATGAAATTCCCTAAGTGACAAGACTGTCTGTGCCCCATCACTTCTTCATTCAAAAATAAACTAACCAAGTGCAATCTCAGCCGCTTCCTCCTTCGCCCCGAACATTGCCCTGCTTTTTCTTAAACCACCACCTTCCTCCTCACCTTTTAAAACTCCATTCTCATCCTCACTTTTTAATTTCGTTTTACCGTAAGCAGTCTCCAACGAGCCCTTGATTTTCCCTTTCGCCCTTATACGAGCCATTATATGTTTATTATTATTATGTTAAGATTGACAATTGGTTTAGGCCAAGTTTTAACTGCGATGCATTTTTATTTTTTTAATTTTTATATTTTAGACACATTGACAATGATACGGCTTTTCCCCTCACTCGTCCGTCACGTTTGGCGATGCCATCGGGGATCATTGTGTCCCTGGTAGGTCTAACCTTGGTGGTAAGTAGAGACCGTGTTTTCCGCGAAAAGTTAATGACTATTTCCGCGATGCTTTCTGCAGCGAAAAAGTAACAATTCTGCGTCCAATTTTTGAAATTTTGCGACTCAAATTATTGAAATTAAGTGAAAAATTGAACCCATAATGCATTATTTTTTGGTATTTTGAAAAATGAGGCACCTAGTTGAGTTACTTTCTTGGCCTGTATAGAAATTACAAAATGTGTTCACCTGGTACACATTTTAAAATAACATCCATGCCGCATTAAATCAATTTTTTTTTCCAAATTTGGCAATTCAGTAAAAAATACCCCAATTCTGCAATTTTCTGCAAAAAATCCTTGATTCTGCAAATTCCGCGACACTAAGGTTGGTTCATTGAACTCCTGTGGTAACCCACGTATCAACTCCTTGATGGAAATTTAAAAATACATAATATACGAAGCCGCGGAAATTCTGCAAAATTCTGCAATTGCAGAAAACACGTGTCTCTAGTGGTAAGGCATTCGTGACCCCAACCCAATACCATCTACCCTTCCTCTACAGCCAGGCTATCATCTTCGTTTTAAACTTTTAAAATCTTCCAATTTTGTAATTTATATTTTTTGTTTTAACTTCGGATGGCAGTCAGTGACCACCAGGTCCTTGCCATTCCGGTTGCGTTTGCAACAAACATTATTATTATTATTATTATTATAATTATTATAGCGTTATTAATTAAACATATAAATGTTAAAAAAAAAGTTTTCCTAAACTATTTGCATGACTTAAATAATTCTAGTCAAATCTCTACACAATGATGGGGTTTACAACCCCACTAAGTTTCTAAGCTGTAGGTGTAACAGATCTATTTATATTGGTACCTGATGTTATGACATTTCCCCCATAGAAATACATGGAACTACCAAGTTACCTTAACGAGTAGCGCCAGATGTGAGCTCCAATGTGAATATGGACTTATTGCTTCTGCTGTACATCTAGTATAACTATTAGAAGTGTATTAAATACTGTCATAATACTATGATGTTATACCACCTAATTTCAGTTACTGGCCTTCATTTGTGGGGTTCAATTATAGGAACCACAATTATTGGAACTGCATACACTAGTTTGGTAAGTAAAGTGCTAAACTTTCTATGATTGTCATGCTGTGTGTAGCATCTTTTGGTTATCCCAGTTAATTGTACTACTTCATACCTGGTACAATTGTACACAGATAATTATTTTCTTATACATTTGAGCAGGTATTATTCCGTGCACCTATACAAAGCCATATACACTGGCGCACCTTCTCTGCTCCCCATCCCCCCAAAAATAAACATCATAACTGCTTCAAAGCACGATTTGCAGGGTATTAAGTTGTTGCATTAAAAATTACATTTATACTCCAAGTATAGAGATTTATACACTTATAAGCACATGTGTACATATATATATATATGCCTATATATCACACACACACATTTTATATCTTTTCACTAAAGTTTCATTTCTCTTATTTGTGGGTGGGCTGGTTTAATACAAAATAAGAATGCCAAAGCAACATGCAACGTGACAATGAATTCTGAATGATTTCAAAATGAAAATGTGAACTGAAAACAAAAGTAGACTAACTAGGTTCTACATTAAACCAATGATAAATATCAGAAATGTGTTAAGCTGCAAGCTTCGATACAGATACTCCTGTAAGTAAACTAAGGAAATTGGGCTACAAATGAAATTTTAGCTAGTTTTGCGTCGAGTAATTGGCTCATGGGACCGTTGGCCTCAGTGCAACCGCACCACTTGCACACTCAATAGCATTGTCATTGCTACTGCTATAGACGTTTGCTTCCAATTGGGGAATTGCGTGCATGACCTAACCAACCTGATCGGCCAAAACGGATGCTAATGCGATAAACAGGATTTTTTTTTATTACATCTTCAATGTAGCTCCCCGCCCTCATGAGGGCTTACCTGCACGGTGTGGGAAATTGTCCTATGCCTGTTCGTCAATTGATGACGATTGATCCCGGGGGGGGGGGGGGGTTAAAAATAGCTTATTTATTGTTACTTACTTGAGACGCATTGCTCGAACGTTCCCAACCCAGGGGTGTTTTTTTTCTGTTTAGTTTAAGGAACATAGGTAAACTTTGCAAGCTCATACAGTCGCCCCATCTTAGGGACAAACCTTGGTCCTAGTTGTCAGGTGTGTGTCCTCAGGGCTGTAGGACCTTTAATACACAATTAAAAAAAAATGAGTGATATCTTATCAAAAACCAAAACTGGTGAAAAGAACGCCAAGTTCCGAATGGTTCGGCCCTTCAAAGGAGCAATATCAACACCAAAACATTCACTAACTTAATCGCACCGAATAATACTTTGGATGTTAAATGAAAACTTGAACATTGCTACCGAAAGTAGCAATGTTAGTTTTCATTTAACCTTCGAACTATTAAACGGTGCGATTAACTTGGCGAATGTTTTGGTGTGTTGATATCACTCCTTTGAAGGGCCGAACCATTCGGAACTTGGCGTTCTTTTCACCAGTTTTGGTTTTTGATATGATAGATTTGGCTTCATGAGCAGACTTAGTGAGGGATCATAATTAAACAAACGAAGCTTCAATAATGCTGGCTATTAGAGCCGAGATCATCTGTACTCTAGAACAATCAGCAAGAGGGCGAGCGGGTATATGCTATTGCACTATTGGGCCAATAATGTTGACTATTAGAGCCGAGTTGAATCAGCGGGAATCAGCTAGATGGCGTGACTATTTCGCAATTGGGCATATTTCATCCGGAGACGCAAGACTAATTTAACAGAGATAATTCTTTCGAGGAGCTTAAGGAAGAATTAAAAATTAAACAAGTGCAGGAGTAGAGAAAAGTAGTAATTTTTCTAAACAAGACAAACCAAAAACATGGTCGTTTATGTCAAAACTAGACAACATCAAGTTAATGGGCGTGAATGAAAAAAAAAAAACGAGATCGAAAATTGCTTGTTTGTGCCAGAGAAATCACAGTTAAAGAATTAAAGGGATATACCTCCCAGTGTCATTTTTCTCGATCCTCCACATCAAGTACGGCCCCAAAGGTCTATTTACTTACCGTTAGTCTTTCCCTTGCTAAAAAACCATTTTAAAATGTGGCGTCTAGGAGATTTTCTGTTGAATATTGTTAACTATATTTAGTGACGAGTCGTCACTAAATGATGCAATGCGCGCGTACAATAATCATGACGTTTCTTCACTGTGTGTACATCTACTAATTTTCTAATAAATACCATGAGATCTGCAATCTAATAGACTAAGCGGTAAAAATTAAAATTAATTATTCCAATAGATCGCCGAAGCAAAATTATAAGACACTAGTTTCGAAAATTATAAATTGTGATTTTAAAATACAAGAAAAATTCCGGTTTTTGACGACACGATCAATGGATTCACGGTGGCTGGACTATTAGGTGCAATGACAATTGAGACAGTAGCTATGTTTTTCACTGCGAGGAACGAAGCTACCGTCTCAGTTGACCTTAGCTGTGGTAAATACGCGGATGTGATCGTTGCGTGGGTGTTGTGAGGCAGGCGGAAGGTTATAAGGCAGGCGGTATGTTGCTTTAAGTGGCGCAAATTCTTAAACCGGCTAATTCCCACCGGCCTGGAAATAGTGATTCGTCTAACGTATTCGGAAAAATTCTATACAAACTCTACACTGTACCCTACATTACAAGTTCTACGCCAACAACCAGGATGCTAATGAGTAAAAATCACCGTAAAACAGGCAACAAACCATCTGTTAATTATAATTAATTGTCTGCAACTGACTTTACAGTGTTTTAAGGTACGTCTTTCTTGGCCCAGTATTGACTTTTCGCAGGGCAGTGGTTTCAAAATCAACCGACATGACAGGACTGAAACTGAGTCCCAATAAACACAGCAAGCTTTGTAACGGGTTTCCTGGGACCCCAGGCAAGCACAGACCAGTGGTCCAAGGCGTTGTATTTAACCAGGAAAATGCCTGTTCGAATTCCGTGCCTGACCAAGAGAATGCCGGTTTGAATTCCGTGAGTGACCAAGAGACTGCTGGTTCGAATTCCATGACCAACAAAGAGAATCTCGCTTCAAATTTCGCCACTGACCAAGAAAATGCCAGTTTGAATTCGGTGACTGACAAAGAGAATGCCGATTCGAATTCCGTGACTGGCCTAGCTAAGCAAATGTCCGAGTACATGCGTCCCTCAAAGGGTTTACCAGTGCCAGCTGGAGCTTAAAAAGAGTTCCCGTTACGAACGAGGAGTGTTGGACAAAGTCAATGGCAGTGGGTAAATTTCTAGCAAGATGGACATTTTAAAATTGCGTGGGTGTAGACCGAACGGGAGAGCGACATTTTCGTTGTTAACTGAACAATGAAGTGGGAATGACTATACAAAACTGTTCCAGTCTTTTCATTTTTTTAGATTATTTTATCCCAAAAAATAAAGTTAATTTTTTTCTTAATATTTATTGTAATGTTTGGCCGTTTCTCCATTCGAACACCTAATGACAGTTATTAAGTAATTATCAGCAATTATGGGTCATTACCCCGTTCGACAAGTAAAAACTTTTGGGAAACATTTACCAACTTTCGAACACCGTAAGAAGCAACAACTTTCCACGTGGACTGACGTTCCATTCTTTGCAACTTGTAACTTGGCTTTTGGCGGGAAGCTTGCTATAAAATGGAAAGAACGTTTTACCGCCAGATACACTCGCAAAAGGTAGCTACAAGCGGCAGAGATGCTCTTTGTCGTCTTGCAGGACAAATTCAAGTTGATCGATGTCACGTTGTAAATAATTCTTGTTGCATTTTTTGCTGAAGGAGACGAAGTAAATTGGATTCGACCCATTGAATTTATAATGGTGGCAGTGGTGGTCACGAACTAAGCCATCCAAGTGAAAGAAAATTTGCACCATTGAATTTATAATGGCGGCAGCGGTGGTCACGAGCCAAGTCCTCTAGAAGTAAGAATTTTTTTGGCCGACCATTGAATTTATAATGGCGGCAGCGGTGGAGACTAACCTACGTGCCCTTCAACTCCAAGAAGTATTTTTTCCCTCCACGTTCGAAGTTAAAATGGTGTTCGGCGAGAAGTTAGCAACAGGAGTTGATGAATAACTTCAGGAGGGGGGCCAAGAGTAACGAAGCTGGAAGATCTCTCCACTGAGTGTGGTAATCGTCTGGAAGGAGTAAACACAAGTTGAAGGCTAAACAGAAGATTGACGGAGAGGATTACTGTAGTTGGGCAAAGAACGGAGGCATCCAGGTACGAGGACGAGCAGCATAAAGTTAAGTGTCGTGGAAGATTTGGCCGAATCCGGTGTCGAGGAAGAGGCAGATCGTGGCTGAAGGTTTTTGCGGCGGCAGGGAATCGTCGTCAAGGCTGATGTGAAGGCGTCGACTTGGTGTTTGATTGCAACACGGCAACAGGGGTAAGGCAAACTTTTTTTTTTCACACTCTGGTAATAGGGCGTTGGATTGAAAGGGTTGTTTATTCCGGTACAGTTGCGTGTTGGTATTTTTCTGGTGTGTTGAGCTTTGATATACTGCTTGTTACGCAGTGTCTACAGTTGTTAAACATGGATTTATTAGATGGGAGGACGGTTGCTGATTTAAAGGCTGTGTGCGGAGAATCATGTTTACATGTGCCTGGAAGCAAGAGTGATATTCTTGGGTTGTTTAAAGAAGGGTTGGAGGGAGGAGAACTTTTGTGGGTGAATCTAGTGGCAGCAATTTAAACGGTTGATGAAGAAAAAGAGACGGAACTATGGGAACAAGAGAGGTTAGCTTGGAAAGCAGAAGTATAGAGAGGGAAAAATTGCATGAGGATGCATTAAAACTCCAGTTAGAGAGGGAGTTACAAGAAAAAGAGGAACAAAAAGAGAGGGAGTTAAAGGCACATAACTCCCTCCGGTATGTTTTAACAGTTTCACTCGATACATTACCGGAAATAGTTTTATATAAACTGATTTACCTTTCATTTGCTGGTCTAAGGGTACGATGCAGATGTCGGTAGTGGCGCGTGAATGTTATTAGGCTTGTTTTAAACGGCTCGGTACTTGTAACTTGTAACTTGGCTTTTGGCGGAAAGCTTGCTATAAAATGAAAAGAACGTTTTACCACCAGAGACACTCGCAAAAGGTAGCTACAAGCGGCAGAGATGCTCTTTGTCGTCTTGTAGGAAAAATTCAAGTTGATCGATGTCACGTTGTAAATAATTCTTGTTGTATTTTTGCTGAAGGAGACGAAGTAAATTGGATCATTTTGTTTGCAAGCGTGAGTCGACCCATTGAATTTATATTATGAATTCCCCTCCCCCATCTGTATTAACTATTTTCAAGATCGAGTTCAATCGTTTTTGGAATTCTGGATCTCAGCTGTGTTGTGGGCAAGGTAAAACTATATTACGGCCTGCGTTATTCTGACTCAAATAAAAATCAAAAGCAGATAAACTAAACAACAAAGTTGTACAAGCGAGAACAACAATAAAAGTTTTGCCAAATAATATCAAACACTAAAAAGCAGAGGTAACGTTTCAGGTGCTGTCAACACCTTCAGCCGACCTCTGGCCAAGATAAAGGCAACCTTAAATCTCAAACATAAGCTTAAACAAGATGATTCTGCTCCCCGCTCTCCTCCGTCATCATTAGTGTTGAATTGCCTCTTTTTTTGGCTGATGGGTTCATCTACAGTTGTTTCTTTTGGTAATTAATGTTAACTTTCTCATGTTTGCTATTTAAGGTTGCCTTTACTGGGCAGCATGTAATTAAAACGCACCAGTACATGATTGTCTTCCCCGGCACTCCCCCATAGTGTAGTCTGAATCCAGGCTCCCGTGCACCTGCGGTGCTTGGTTTTCTTCTGAAAGTAAATAGCTTTCTCAGTGTTGCTGTATTGCCTTTTTCTCCATCTAGATGCCAAGCCATAAGACCGCAACAACGATCGCGCATGTAGTAATTGTTATTCAACCAAGTTTGAAACTATTCAACTCGGCTTTAATAGCCAGCCAGCATTGTTGAAGATATTGTTTTGTTTTTGTTTTTGAGAGGCACTGTTTTAAGCCCATTAGCTTCATCGTTTGTAGCCATTGGTAGGCTTTAACGTTGTTAGTGTCGTCTTATTCTCAGCGTGGCGAGAAATAGGTATGGAGCTTGTGAAAAAATTGGGCTAAAACATGAACATTACTCTGACTTTAGCTTGTTACCGTTCTCATCAATATTTATGGATATTATTCCGAAATTACTGTACAACTAAAAGACTCGACATATAAAGCGACACATAAAAGCATATGCCTTACGTCACGTCGCTTCAATTAATAGATGATCGAAGACTAATCGTAGAAAAATTCAACCAACACGCCAAATTAATAAATTTGCAGCTTTTTAGTGTCTATATGTGTTTTTATATGACGAAGGTTTAGACCTAAAAAAAAATTATTACAATTCTAGTGACCTGCAGTCATTTTCTCCTTTTTGAGATTTGAGTTACTACTATTGACTGGCTACTATTTTGTCTTTTCCTATCCGTGTTAAACACCACAAAACATCACAAAATGGAAGTCGTAACTGCACAAGGGCTTCTTATGACGGGACTAAATAAGCCATAACGTCATAAAAATATACACTGCTTTAATTTCCGGCTAATTCTACTCGTTTAGCGTCAAGAATAAAAGTAAAACCACTCTTACACGGATGACTGTATAAAACGGTCAACATTAAACCAGAAATTAATAGCACTGGACACATTCAGGGCAAACGCCCGTCCAGGTCATCCGGACAATTAGGTTACGGTATGTTTTATGTTGTTGCTTCATTCGTCTGGTCAAATAATTAATTTAATTAATTACTTTGCGGGAGGAAATCGTAAGCTGAAGTCGAACTCGTATCTGTTTTTGTAGTATTTTCTGTTTTGTTTTTGTTGTTGTGGAAGACTGGAAATATTTCCACAAAGGAATGGGGAATTTCTGTAGGTAATAGATATTTCTGGAACTGTTAACTGTTCTTTGTTTATAGGGTGGAATAAAGGCTGTCATGTGGACTGATACCATGCAGATGTTTGTCATTACGATAGCCCTTCTTGTAGGAATTATTAAAGGAACTATAGATGTTGGTGGAGTGTCAACAGTCATTGAAATGTCTAGTGAAGGTGGACGATTGGAAGCATTAAGGTAGGCCTGATTTAAAGAATCTTTTCGTTCAAAACACAATTCAGTATTGAGTCTCTAAAGAAATCATTTTGATCCTTGCCAGCGTTTTCCAGTTAGTTTCGATTTTCTCGATTCTTGTGGTGGTTGTAGAATTCTCATGACTATGTGCATATGAAGTCGGGTAACCAAGGCACTACTAAAAGATTTCACGCGCACCCGTCCACTCGTGACATAGAGCCGGTGGGCACCCAGGACAGTAGCTATGAATATACCAATGGGTGTGTGGGGGGTAGGGGTGGATCCTGCATTCTTTTTCATTTCCGAGTTTCAACCCTCTTTTTTCCAAATCTGCAATTTGTCGGTCCTATCTCTTTTGTTCCCATTTTGTTTCTGCAATTCTGGGCCAACTTCTTCGTCCCCAATGTATTTCCTACCCCCCCCCTTTTTTTTTGCAATCTTGTAATTTTTCGGTTCCATCTTATTACCATCTTTTTTTTGTTGCATCATTGTAGTTTCGATGATGACTATCAAAAAGGGGGAGAGGGGAATTAAAAAAAGGTGGAAATTCTACAAATTTCTTGATGACTTTTTTGAGGGGAACTTGCACCGAAATTGTAGTCTAGTTTGTGGTTGTTTGCTATATGCGATTTTTATATACGATTGCATCCTGGGAGTGATAGCCAGTCGTCTGGTTTTCTTATGATGTATGATGATGTATTAATTTGATATACAGGGCGGTCCATAAAAAAACGCAACAGCAAAATTTTTCGAAGTCCAAACTTTTTTTGTTAGAACCCTCCAGAACCGTACAGGGACTACCAAAACTACCCGTTCTATTAGACATCATCTGACCCTATATGGTTCTGGAGGGTGCTAACAAAAAGTTTGGCCTTAGAAAAATTTTGCTGTTGCATTTTTTACGGACCACCCTCTATTGAATGCTTTTAAAGTATTTAAAAGATGATCTAGAAAAAAATCTTTTAGATACAGTAAAAAATTAGGCAATTTTGAATACACAGTTTCAGCCTGGATCCTCGTGTTCGATTCACTTTCTGGGGATTTTTAATATCCACAACATTGGCTTGGATCCAGGCATACGGAATCAGCCAAATTCAAGTTCAACGTTACATGACATGTTCAACGCGGAAGAGAGCTCAAAGGTATTGTAACCAATGACAAATAATTAATAAATAAGATCAGATTAGGCCTTATTAAAAAAAAAAAAAACCTAATATTACGCATGTCAATGAAATACTACTCAATGTCTTACAGGGGACTGTGGTACAACTTTCCAGGGATGATACTTGTTATGTTCATCTATTGTTTTATTGGTTTGGTGTTATACGCCAAATATGCAAACTGTGATCCTCGTTCTAGTAACCAAATTGATGAACCTGATCAGGTAATAGTTCGAGAATTATAAAGTTTTTTTTTTTATATTAGTCTGATAAAAATAAATACCTTGTTTCTCATAAGTGCACAAATCGAAAGTCGATATGGGCTGGCGGCTTTTCATTTTTTTTTAACCTCTCAAAGTCTGATGCGATGCAGCGGTATATTTAATCAACCAATCAAGGCAGCGATCAATGTTTGTGGAGCTTCCCTAAAAATGCGATAAAATATGAAAAACGCGTATTTTAAAATCTGCTTTTTGCAGGCATGAAACATGACTGAATTTTCAAGGTGTTAACGTGCGAACTGTGTATCCAACATCAAATAAAATAATGTATGCTAAAAAAAATAATGATATTAAAAAACAAAAGATTCAAATCATAAATTCAGTTAAATTTTGTGTTTGTAAAATTGAAAGGTGCATGTTGATTTCTTGCGTTGTTAAAAATAAGTTCAACTAACCTATAATAATGTGCGATTGAAATGAAAAATTCTAACACTTGGAATTCACAGTATTAGCCAAGTTTTTAGAATGAATCCCACTGAATTTGAAAACCTATGAGTAATAAACATCATTGGCAAGCTTGAAACTGACGGACTTACCCTTTTTATGTCTTGTAATTGCTGTTATTTTTTGCTGTTGTGATTTATTGTTTATTGAGGTCTTTTTCTTAGATACTCCCACTTTTCATCATGAGTACGATGAGTGCGTGGCCTGGACTTCCGGGACTGTTTGTGGCAGGTCTTTACAGTGCATCTCTTAGGTAAAAATGTCAATACTAACTAACGTTGATTTAACTGTGAGTAAAATACTGAATGGGTATTTTGAAACGTCTGTAAAGTATTACATTGCTTTTAATTTTAATAAATTGCACCGGGAATGTCACAATATTTCATCATTTGAAACGATTTAAAAGATTAAATTAATACCTACTTACTAAGACAGAGTAGACAAAGTAGTCGATAAGTATATAAATCGGGAAGCTTATGATAGAATAGTGTGTTGTTTTTTCTAAATTTTTTTTTCTACAATTATTTTTCTGAATTTCTGAATTTGCTGTTGGGCATGCCACTTTGTAGCCAAGTATTATTAAGCTTGGTGTGAGGGGTTGAACACGTATTACTACATTTGACATGTGATCTTGTGTATTCTGTACACACCAAGCTACAATAATATTTAGAGACCGGCTACAATTGAGGATCTGGCTACAAATACAGGATTTACGGTTTTTGTTATACTGTATGTGTGACTGCAGTTAGATTAAAAAATAAGTCTTTTAAACACTCTTGGATTCAAAAAGAATCATTAAAAACCGTTGCAAAGGTTATACCACCGTTTTTATTTATATTCTGAGAAATGATTTGAAATTTCTGTATTTGGTATTGTGATGTCCTAGGCGGGGACACATCTTAGCCCAGCGTGGGCACCAATGGTAATAAACACACGGACTACCAGAGTGTAGGCTACAGCTGATAAGACAGCGAACTTCCTGTTTACTGCTCTTTAAATACAGGGAAGTCATGTGATGCACTTAAGACTATATACAATTATGGAACAGCCTATTTAGTGGTTAAAGGGTTATCTTGGTAGGGTTAACATATAAACATGAAATTGATGGCTGCCATTGTGGAGCACACAAGTGACGACTCCACAATGCAGCGAGCGAAAAAAAAAAACAGAAAAAAAATAATCTAAGCCTAGCTGGAAATAAAATCATGATTACGAAGGCAAGATGTATTTTTTAGTGCACTACCTATTTTTAAAGAAAGATACATAATTTTACGCTTTCGAGGAAAAACTAAACACTATTTTTGAAAGCTGGTTTACAAAATAAAGAACTGAAGATGTACATGATTAAGCAAAAAATTAAACATTAATAAACTGGCTGAAAACTTGCCAGTTTTAAATTTCTGTTTTGATTTCTGGAGCAATTTTACAATAAATTCAATTTAAATTTTCAATGTTGTTGTTTTAATTTTCGTAGCCTTTTTTGGTTAATTTTCTTTTTGCAGCAACCATTTCTGCAGCTGAAACGCTACAGCATAAACATCTGGCATTCGAGAATCGGTGCCAAAGAAGTTGTTTTGGATTAAGCTTCACCGGAGTGGGAATTGCGGCTCCAAGCAATTTTTTGTTCCGATGTCAGAAGTGTTTAGGTACATGAAAAGACAAAAAGATACAAAAAAGATAAAATCGTGAAATCAATTTTTCACACGAACAACAAAATACACTTACATTTTTACCTAATTTTAAAGGTGGACATTTTTAAAATTAACAGAGCCGATTCTCTGCACGAATAACTAGGGGACAAAACGTTTTAGCGTTACTCGCTACAGTTTAAAAAGAACTATCATTTAATTCATATAGTGTATAACGGATTACAACAAAAAAAAAAACGAAGAAGTTGTAGCCAAATGGTAATTTTGCAAAAAAAACTACAAATTGAGCTTGTCTGGAGCTCTACGCAGTCTCTTTGAACGATGAGCATTTTGAAGCTGCGCTGCAATATCAACCTGTGTTGGTGATCGCACAACTTTGCGTTTATTGGGATTCGGTTTCTTGTTAGCATGACCTGGCTTCGGTGGTGATTGCTTAGTGGATGGTGACGTAATAATCGATGGAGATTGCGACCTTTCTGGCTTAGAATTTCCTTCAAGAGGGGCGCTGGTAGTAGCCAAAGGTGATTGGTTATTTACGTTAGCAGACTCATCCACTTCGTGTGTGTGTGGTAATTTCGCTGGAGATTTCCTGCCACCTGGTGACTTGCGATGTAAATTCTCAGTTGATTTTTCAAGCTGTTGGATTGGTGGAATTTTTCCCTCAGTAACAGAAATTGACTTTCTGGATTGGCCGAGAGATCGACGCTCAGGAACTACGTCAGCGAAACTTGGCTTTTCACGTTGTTTGCCGCCAAAAGACATGAATTTGAAATTTGAGTGATCTTGCTCATTATGCATGGAGAAATTACTGCTTTTCGCCGTCGAAACAAGTGCGTTTGGAGGCTGTTTTGGATAATCATTTTCTGCGGTATGTAACCTTAGCTGTTCGCGATGTTTGCGAATCGTATTACCATTTGTATCAACGATAGTATAGGACTGATTTTCACATTATTGGTTAACCATACCGACTGACCATAGCTTGTCATTTGTCGTTGAAAAGTCACGATACCAAACCTTTTCACCTATTTGATACGTTTTCAACTCACGATGGTGGGTGCTCTGTACTTGTTTTAATTGTTTACGGCGTACGGCTGCAATAGGGTCAGGGAACAATAAATCCAGCCGAGACTTTAATTCTCGGTTAAAATATAATTTTCCGGGTGTTGCTTGCGTGGTAGCGGAGATAGTGATTCGTGCTGATAACAAGTGAGAATTTATACTCTCTTGAATAGTAGACCCCTGTCGCCGCGCGGCCTTGTAGACTCTCTTGAAATTACGGACGTATACCTCAGCCAAACCGTTGGTCCAAGGTGCAAAACTTGGCCCGGTCATGTGCCTAATTCCGTTGGATTTTAACCAATTTTGGAATTCTGCGGACAAAAATTGGGCAGCATTGTCCGTAACCAAGCTGTCCATTAAACCATATAAAGCTATATGATTGTTTGAAACGTCAATGACACGCGCGGACGTTGTTGACTTCATTTTATGCACAAAAGGAATTTTTGAATGTGCGTCTACAAGAATGAAAAATATGTAATTGTCCATCGGCCCCAAAAAATCAGCGTGTAAGCGATTATTTGGTTTTAGTGGATATTCCCACGTATGCTTAGGACCTGACGTTTGAGTATCTTTATACTCTTGACAATTTTGGCATGATTTGACTTTATTTTCAATGTCAGAGTCAATCTTAGGCCACCAGACTTTTTGTCTAGCTAAACTTTTCAATTTAACTATGCCTAAGTGAGCACTGTGTAGATCTTTCAAGATTTGTCTCCGCAAGGCCGTCGGCACCAGGACTCTATACCCCCAAAATAAGGTTTCGTTTTCGACAGAGATTTCAGGACGACGTGTGAAGTACGGTAACAGATCGGGAATTTCGCATTTGTCAGGCCAACCATGGTTCACATAACGATAAACTTTTGAAAGGATTTTATCACGTTTACTTTCAAGCACGAGTGTCTCGTTTAAAACTGGAAGATTAGAAATAGTTTCTAAAGCAAGAATATTGTACTGCTCTTCTGCTTTATCGAATTCCTCGGTATTTGGGAGGGGAAGGCACGATAATGCGTCTGCCGTCAAGTTAAGTTTACCGGGAATGTGTTCGAATTCGTAATCGTAAGCATTAAGCATCACTGCCCAACGCTGAACCCTGGCGGCTGCCATCTGCGGTATTCCTTTTTTAGGGCCAAAAATCCAAACTAAAGCCTTCTGATCAGACTGCAGTATGAATCGCTGACCATAAACGTATTCATGAAACCGTTTCACTCCCCAAGCCACGCTGAGTGCTTCCCGGTCAAAATGCGAGTAGCCTCTTTCCGCTTGAGTGAGTTTACGTGAAGCGAAAGCTATCGGCCGTGATTCACCGTTTTTCATGACATGCATCAGGCACGCGCCGACCCCATAGGGTGAGCCGTCACAAACGAGCTTGAGCTTTAATTTCGGATCGTAATGAACCAGAACTTT
Source organism: Lithobius niger (assembly GCA_023313725.1). Taxonomy (NCBI): domain Eukaryota; kingdom Metazoa; phylum Arthropoda; class Chilopoda; order Lithobiomorpha; family Lithobiidae; genus Lithobius; species Lithobius niger. The sequence continues at coordinate 40,381 of JAHWFP010012621.1, forward strand.
TGATTTAAGAAATAATTCTTTTACTTTACTCACGGCTCGGTCGCATTCTGCCCCCCAAACCCACTTCACACTTGGGCTTAACAAACGTGTTACTGGTGACAGAATATGAGCGAGATTTGGTAGATATTTTGAGTAATGGTTTACAAAACCCAGAAAGCTCTGTAGCTCTTGAATACATGTTGGGTTAGGAGCGTTTGTTACTGCTTCGATAACCTCAGGGAGTGTATCATGTGGCCTAAATATTTTAATTCAGGCCGCGACAGTTTGCACTTCTCGATCCTAAGTTTGGCTCCTGCATCTTGTAAAGCATTTAACAGTTTATTTAACGATTCGTCATGCTCACCCTCCTTCCCGCTCACCAGGATGTCATCATAAAACGGGAGACATTTGGGGATTTTACTGGTGACTTGAGTCATTACCCTCTGGAAAATTCCAGGACTGGACGCCAGGCCCAGGGGTACACGAAGCCATCTAAACAAACCCAGGGGTGTATTTATTGTCAAAGCTTCTTGTGACTCTTTGTCGAGTTCAATTTGCAGAAATGCATCCTTAAGATCGATAAGGGAAAAAGTGTCACTGCCTGCTAATTCACTGAATAATTCTGCGGCCATGGGAACTGGATAGTGGTCGACTTCGAGTTGAGGGTTCACGGTGGTTTTATAATCACCAATCACTCGGATTTGACCATCCGCTTTGTGAACTATGACGATCGGCGTAGACCACTGAGAAGTTTCCACAGGCTCTAGAATTCCAAGGCCAACCAATCTACGAATTTCTTGGTTAACCTTTTCTTTGAGTGCTAACGGAACCGGTCTTACACGACTGTACACAGGCTTGGCATCAGGTTTTAAATGAATTTTGGCTTTAAAATTCTTAAACTTACCCATGCCTTCAGAAAATAGCTCCGGGAAACCCTTCACTATTTCGGAAGTGTCAACTGGCGTAATGCTAGTTTTAATTTTCTTAACACTTTTCTTAGGTTTCACTTTCGTTTATAGGTCTTAAAAAGGATGGAAATTAACTCGAAAAATAGAAAGCCAATCCTTTCCCATTAATGCAGGTTTATATAATTTTGAAACTAAAGCATCCAAATGTTCGATTTGACCTTGAACTTCAACCTTCAGACTTACAGTGTAAATCGTGTTCTCAATTCCGTCAGTGTATGAGTGTATCGAGTACGGACTGAGTTTTAAAGGACAGTCCGCAAAATATTTTTGATGCCACTCAATAGGGATAATGGATGCATCTGCTCCGGAATCAAGTTCCATTTCTAGCTTGACACCATTTAAGCAGACTGGCATTTTCCATTTATGGATTTTCATAGAATTAATTACTACTATTATTTTGTTGGTTTGTAGGGGAATTGAAATCTGGTCCGCAGCCTGACTCAGTCCAAGAGTATTATTTTTCAGTACAAGATAGTCGTTGTCTGAATCGTTATCAGACCAGGAACCAGACTCTGAATTTTCGGCTTCAACATCCTGGCCTTCTTCACTATCACTTTCGCTATCGCGTTCGAGTTTGTTGACGCGTTTTTTGTAGCTATACTTTTGTTTTGTGTTCGGCCTGGCCTTAAAATTTGTGCTAGAATTTGCTTTAGGGTGGTCGAGTGATTTTAAAGTTCTATTCGAATGACTAGCTTTTCGGCACACGGCTTTTAAATGGCCGACAGTGTGGCAACGGCCACATGTATAGTCTCGATATTTACAACGTGTTTTCACGTGGCCATTTTTGCCGCAACAATAGCAAATGAAATCCTTAGTGGATTTATGCCTACTTGATGTTTTGCCCGATTTTTTAGCTACGTAGTTAACAGCTTTAGAATGGCTTCTCAAAACGCTTTGGTCTGTTTCAGCAGATTCTAAGGATAAAGCTAAGGATGTTGTAGCCTTTAAATCCAGAGTCTGCTTCAACAACTCGCGTTGAATGACTTCTGATTGGATCCCTCCAATTAGGCGATCCCTAATCATTTTGCTGTTAATGTCTTTAATTTTTGCGAAGTCAATATACTTCGTCATTAGCTTTAAGGCAGCTAAATATTCCCCGATACTCTCATCTGATTTTTGCGATCTTCTGAAGAATTTAACACGCTCAGATACCACTGAGGGCACTGGCTCAATGTCGTCTAAAACATTTTTAACGAGCTCATCAAATGTTAATGAGTCGGGCAAATCAGGTGAGAGGATATTAAGAATTCTATCAAACATTTTCTGGCCCACAGATGCCATTAGAAAATTAACTTGCTTGGTTGCTGGTATTTCTTTAATAATATATAGAGACAATGCTCGAGGCATCCACCCACCCAAATTCCCGGCGGCAGATGTTAAGTGGAAGAAGTACCACCATTATTACAGTTGTTTTTTGCCGCATGAGGGAGGAAACCGCAGTTCCCGGAGGAAACCCTCGTGCAACGGGCGGGAAACAACCGGAGAAAAACCCGTACATATACACTTCCCATCGCCAGGATCGAACCCCGGTCTGTAGGAAGCCAGAGATGTACACTGGGACCAGGACGCCTATCGAATCTGACGCCCCAGTGCTCGCAGCTACCGTGCACCCATTTTTTAGCTAAAAAAAAGTAACGAATTCGGCTGGAGTATTTCTCCCATGTGTCAGACTCGCAATCGAATTCCGAAAATAAACCAGCGGTTTTAGACGAACCCATGTTGACGTCGTCTTCACTATCACTAGATTCAAAATTTAGATTTAAATTAGAACTAGTTCATTAACGCTTGCGTTCACTACTGAATTATTTTCAGTTTCACTTTCACTGCTAACTTTAGCAGTTACAGGTGGTTTGCTACCGACACCTGTCTTTGGCATAAGCCTACAAAATTAAATTTAATTAAATTTAATTACAATCCTGTTTAACATGCAAGGATTAAACTGGAGCACTCAAGACTACCGGTCACTTATTTAAACACAGAAATAAATCAAGCTTGACTGTAGCCTACCTAGTTGTATAAATTAACTGCCTACAAGTTAAATTTAAAGGAACTAGGCTTTGAAAAAATGTTTTACGTTCACCATTTGCAACGTTTTACAAAACAACACTTCTGGCCTAAGCCTCAGCACAGACCAGATTTCACTAAGTTTGAGCATAAACCTACGGTGTTAAATTTTACACCGGCACACACTAGCCCGGATATGGGCAATGGCACAATCGAATTTACAAGGGTTAATTTAGCAGCGCATTTTTCGAACCTTCAGGTTTATAATACTGCCTGTGTGGACACGCCAGTGCGTCGCTCTAGAACACTGCCAAGGTAAAATTAACCTTAATAAATCCAATTGCCCACTTCGGTTCTAGTTGTTAAGGTACTAAATTTAATTGTTATCATTTCGTACCACACAGCACTACCACGTCAAAATAACACTGTTAGAAAAAGTTTAAACTCTGATAGGAATTCAGAGCACTAATTTTCATTGCCAAAATGAAATAAATTTGCAACTTACTACAAATATGGATCAAAGATGTGGTTGAAGACCTATCAGTTTAAGCTTAAGTTTTTAAAGATTACCAAAGGTACCGGACTCGTGGCCAACTGTTATGTCCTAGGCGGGGACACACCTTAGCCCAGCGTGGGCACCAATGGTAATAAACACACGGACTACCAGAGTGTAGGCTACAGCTGATAAGACAGCGAACTTCCTGTTTACTGCTCTTTAAATACAGGGAAGTCATGTGATGCACTTAAGACTATATACAATTATGGAACAGCCTATTTAGTGGTTAAAGGGTTATCTTGGTAGGGTTAACATATAACATGAAATTGATGGCTGCCATTGTGGAGCACACAAGTGACGACTCCACAGGTATGACGTAATATTTGATGCCATTAGAACTGTTTACATAACTGTTTACATTATTTGAAGCACAGGAGATGTATTTAAATGTTGTGTTTGTTTGATTCATTTCAGTAAAACTTCTTTGGTGCGTAATTCTTTGTTATTCAGTTTTAATAAATCATGCATGTTTCGGATTTTATTTCACATGTTCTTTTCCTTTTGGGACCGAATGCTTGTTTTTTCACGGAAAAGAATTATAAACACGCAAATAGAATGCGCGAACATAACATGCGATAGAATGTGCGAACAGAAAATGCAAATAGAATGGGCAAACAGAACACGCAAATAGAATACAAATTCAGTATGTTCAGATAGTTGTTTGGTAATGGCTTAGTGGTAAGAAGTGGTAGACCTACTAAAAATACAAATATCTAATTTTATTTTAAGATATTGTATAAATTCCTATGCAACGATTAAATTTGAAGGGTGGGTAATGTATTCAAATATTGCGTTTATTTGATTCGTTTCAGTACAACTTCTTCGGTGCTTAATTCTTTGTCTGCAATTACATTGGAAGATTACATTCGTCCCGTATGGAAAGATATTACGGATGAAAGAGCAACAACAATTTCAAAATGGATAGGTCAGTTGAAATCTTAATCTCTTTATTTCGCTTAGGAGCAGACTTAGTTTAAGAGCAGAGCTAAAAAGATTGTTAGGGATCAGGATTAAACAAAGCTTCAATAAAGCTTCGAGCGGGATCATTCTTCCACGATAGCAAAGAAAAAGGGCGAGCGGCCAACAATGAGAACGGATATGCGCCCTAACAATTAGAAACAAACAAACACGCTTCAATAATGCTGACTGTTAGAGCCGACTTGAAAAAGTGCGTTGCCCTCCACTGAAAAAGTTACTAACTTCCTTAGAAAAAGTAAACACCAGGGATTCCAAGGGAGGGGGAACAGGGGTGGGGGCAGGCATTCAAACCACTCAATGGCAGAATACACGGGGGAGGAGGGCAGGGAACGCGAAAGGGGGCAGTAGGTGGGTATCTGACGACAATGGGGAATGTGGGGGGGGGGGGGATGGGCCAAGAAGGGGGAGGGTTCGGGGCTATTTTCAATTCATGCTCCCCAGTAAAGTATTTTGCTCATGCACACGGGAAACACCAGGGGTTCCAAGGGAGAGGGAACAGGGATGGGGAGGAGGGATTCAGACCACACAAAGCAGGGAATGCGGGGGAAGGGGGCAGGGGGTCAAGGGGGACCGGAAAGGCAGCAGGGGGAAAATCTGACCACACACTGGGGGATGTAGGGCCAGGGGAGTTTTTTTTTTTGGGGGGGGGGGGAGGGGGGGCCTCGGCGGCCCTTTTTAATTCATGCTGACAAGTTAAGTATTTCGTTCGCGCATGCGGGAACCAGCTAGACCGGCGTATGTTATGCCAGGGTACAGCTAGTATAAACTAAGACCTGAAACGTTTACAGCAGTGAAATTGATCTCCAATAGATCTTCCCCACCCAGTGAGGTCATCCAACGCTCATCGTTGAAATGGGTAATAGGGCAGTCCGTAACCGTCTTGCTGAATGTCATTACCCAATGCTATAATTAAGTGTTCGGGTTGGGGATGGGGATCGGCGGGGTGGGGTGGGGTGCGGGGGGGGGGGGGGGGGGGGGGGGGCCCGCCCGCGCCGCGGGGGGGGGGGGAGGGGGGTGGAATAGTGGTGTGAGTTCCTCCTCTCCTTCCATGCCTTCTAACATGAATAATTTGGCTAGGAAAGAGGGAACTTTTTTTTACGAATAAAAAACTGATGGATCCCAATATTCAACCAAAGCAAAAAAAAAAAAAAAAATAACAGTGGCATTGAGTAAAAAAACAAAACACGAAAAAAGATACTTAATCTTATTTTTAGATTATTTAAAATATTTTACCATGTAAGGGCCAAAATTTCTTTCACCTTTTGAAACGTCGCTTTCCCCCGTTATACTATGTGGAATTTGCTGTATGACGTACCCATCCAAACTTCCGTTTTTGTTATCATAATTCTAACTCTTGTTTTATAATGTTTAGTGTTGTATTCATAAGTAGTTCAGAATTACTAAAAGCAATACAATATGATGTTGGGAATAAGCAGTGTTGAATTCAGACTTTAGAATCTGAAAAGAGAATGTTTGGACTTGTTCTGATGCTAAAAAGCCTAAGCAGCCAATCAAATATCTAAAAGGAAAATCTATGGATCATTTAATATTTACAGTTGCTGATTCTTACTGATTGTTACTGAATTTAAAACGCTCTATTGCTCAGCCATCATTTCAGTGTAATGGAGCTGGTGCATTTGAATGCAATCTTGTTCTCACTCAAATTGCATGCCATGCGATACTTTAATTGTACTACAATTTCCAAACGTTATGTAGAACTACACAGTAAAGGTTGTACATTTTTACACTCATGTTTGTGTAATCAGCATTTACATCCTCTTTACTGAAAAATACTTCATTATTCTAATAACTTTTCTTCTATCCCTTGTAATATAAACTTACTTCAGCTTGGAGTGAAATTCCGCAAATGTACTCTTACGGAAATGTCACAATAATGTCCTATTACGCAAACGTTGTTTAACAGCTTATCTTCAATGTAAATTGAAGCCAATGAAAATTGAAATATCCGCATAAAGTTATATAGAAATTACACTCGGTTATTGTACATTTTCACATGTAGATAAGCACTCTTTGATATTTTCAAAACTTGTACTCAGTTTTATGTAAAATCCATATTAGGATGAAATACTGATGTCAGTTACAAAAAGAGCACACTACAAAAAGACCACATGTGGGCTGTAATAAATATAGAAGCAAATCCCTGCAAATAATTTAGAGACTAATTGGAAATATGCCATCAGCGAAAAACTGGGAATAATGTAGTACAGTAAACCAACTTTTTGCACTTACGTTTCATTCCGGCAAGACTCGGATTCTAACCGGCAAATCAGTTCTTCACGAGATCGTTACCATACAACCTTTACCAATACGGCGACTTGTCCACAAGCGTACTGGTAAAGGTGGTATGGCAGTGATCCGGTGTTGAGACTGAGTCAGCCATCATGTGAAGTGACGTGTCTTCATCGTCAATTCTCAAGACGCCTGACTCCCCACTCTCAGGCACCAAATTTTAGATTTGTCATTTTTTACTTGTGTTACGTGTGGAAAAAGGCCCAAACGAGTTTTAGTGGCAAAATTAAAGTAGCGATCTGTACGAACTTGTGGGGACTTTGGTGGCAGTCGGGGGCAAGTTTCCAATTTAAATTTCATTCCGTTACAAACTCTGCATGCAGTGTTGTATGCAGTGCTAAAACCCTTTAAGAATTGATGCATGCATTGGTCTCTCTACATCTCCACAGTGGTATGCTCTGCCAGGGCTATTTACAGTACTGGCCGGATCTTGAATGAAATATAGCATACGCCGCTAGGTTGGGAAATATGGCCGCCGAAAACGCCACTTAAGCGATGATTGCCTCTTTCTGTCAATCGAGGGCGACACCGTCCGTACAAAACTGCAACGTTCCTTCCCTTGCAACACTTTCTGGATACACGAACGTGCCGCTTTTTTTTTTCCAAGCGCAAAGAAATAGGTTAACTGTGGCTGAGTGATAGCTTAAAAACTATTTAAAAATACTTTAATACATAATAAAAATTTGTCATGCAAATCTACGGAAAATTAAAATTATATTTCGAAAACCGCCACTAGATGCCAACAGATGTTGCGACTCACCGTACAAAAGTTCACCGATACGATTTGCAATTCCCGAACAGACCTCAAGAAATGGGCCAGTCGTGGCGTCCATTTTGTCTACCCCCTCTAATTCGTTATAGGTCGGGCCAGTTAGTTCAGTGGCCATGGCTCTGCAAACAGCCAGGCAGATGTCTAACCAGCTTCCAATGACTGCTAGTAGTTAAAAAAATGGACATATCAAAACCAAATTAACAACTGCGAAAATTGTCGTGTTGTAGTCGAAGGTCTGTGTTTGTGACGGTAAGCCCTTGAGCTACAAGTCTAGCACGGTACCTTTTGGTATTGTCTTTGGTCATCCCATAATTTTTGTTGACCAACTTTGTTCATATAACTTTACTGTTAACTGGCTGATGACTTCTTCGAACACTCGCCTCTTCTAAAAGTATAATTTCTTCGTCCATCGCCCGGCTCCATTCCTCAGCTTGGAGAGATATTAATGCCAGGGCTCATGAGCTAATAAATGTGTAGTTGGTTTGCTGGTCACGTCTTCCCATATTTCCTTATTCTTGTCTGTGTCTTGTAGGGCAGGGACACAGGGGTGTTTGGATACTGTTTTCTACTTTGACTCTGAAGTCGAAAAAAATGCATATTAATCAAGAATCAATTAAGCAAGAGTACAGAGTTAAGGAAACACAATAGAATAGGCTACAGAGAAAGTCGTACACATAACTCATTTGTTCATTTGTACATTTTGAACTGAGCTTGTTAAACCCTATAGCTCTACATGTCATCATTTCACTTCATGCCACTGACGAATACCTTAGGCACAAGCACATCCTTTTTAAATTCCACACTACAGAACTAGACTAAACTTTGAAACCATTTGCATTTCCGTAAACTCTCCACCTGCGCACGACCATATTCTTCCAAACACCAATAAATTTTCAAAATATATCAAACTCCCAAAAAAAGTTCAACATTTGCAAATTTTGACACCAGGGGTGGCTGGACACAAACATATAAGAAATGCAGAAGCTTTCAGACTGACGTCACTTCGTTCCATGCCTATAGTCTGTTCCACATTATGTTTTCAGAAAACTGACTGCATGATGCCACGTTTTCTTCCAGTAATGACTGCAAAAACATGTAAATATCGCACTCGTAGACTCTAACAGTAACTGTGGAGAGTCTACAAGTGTGATATCAACACGTTTTGCACTTATAGTTCAAGAAAACGTGAAGTCATTTAGTCAGTTTCCTGCAGACTTAATGTGGAACAGACTATACAAGCAGCACGGATCGAGGATCCTACTTGGCCACGTTTAAATTTTACATTTTAAAATTTTTACTTTGCTATTTCGGTTCTGCCCGATCTCTCGTTTGCCCTGGCATGTTTTGTTCTGGTGAACGTGGGTTTCTAAAATTTCGCTTATTAAGTAATAGTTATTGGTTAGAATCTCTCGGTTACGGAATATTTATGCGACGGCTGCGATGATTGGGCTGCTTGAGTTGGCAAACCTGTCCAGGGCCGTAGCCAGCACCCCTGCAGCCCCCCGCACGTGCGGGGGTTTTCTTCAGGAGATGAGCGCGACGAAGCCTTTATAGTGGACTACAATACTGCGTTTTGTTTACAAACTCGAGATTACTTCCAGAGAACTACGTAACGTAAAAAGGTGGTATAGGTTTCAAATGAAAGATCTTGCTCTCCTATCTTATAAAAAAATCGTAAAATTCCAAACAAAGAAAAATCTTAATTTCAGAAGTTGATGAAAAACATGGTTAAAAATTGAAAGCTGCTATGAGAACAAGAGCATGGTTACGCGGCTTGAAGATAGTCAGTCATTGTGTTGGTATTGGTAAGCGAAATAAAAATAGCCTGTTTCTGAAAAAAAAGCTTACAGTTTGGAATGAGCTAATCATACATTATGTTTATAATTTCAACAAAATTTCACGCTAGACATGAAAGTGACTAGTTTATTTTTTTAAAGTCTGCTTCAGGAGCCGAGTTATATATCGAAACACGGAAAGGATAACCCAGAAAAAAAAAAGTTGATTACTGCGTTAAAACGACTTGTTTATTAATTTGTTTTTAAACCCAGTAATAAAAAAAAAAAAAACACGTTACTTTTCTTAACGGTATTAAAAAATAAACACTTTGAATTGCCGCAAAACGCCATCCTCGGTCTCATAGTTGAGACGCACAGCGACCTAAACTATTTCGTAAGTCCAGGTTACATTATGCACGACGAAAAAAATGTTTTCAAAAAACTCATATTCGCAACCAGAAAAAAATATTCATTGGAAAATGGGATTTTTGGTTTGTGGGAAATGGCGGGGGAAGGGGGGGGGGGTGGCATGCGCTTTATTTTAATTCTGGTGCGGGGGTATAACAAATTTCTGGCTACGGCCCTGAACCTGTCTCGTGTGGAGCATAAGACAGGTTTACCAACTCGACGCAGTTCAATCATCGCAGCCGTCGTCTAATACTCTGTAACCGCGAGATTGTCACCAACTACTAATTTGTACCACGGTTGGGATGTCAAACTAACTCGTATTTAATTAAAACGTACTTATGTTTTGTGAAAATTGCTTCCAGAGATTCGGTAATCAGTAATGAATTACGCAGGAGTCGCATCCATCCTATAAAAACCTATAAAACCTATAAAAGCCTATATTTTAATTCTGACTCTATTTTTGCCAAAATAACCTATAAAACCTATAAAAACCTATATTTTTAAAAGCTGGTTCTGGAGCGATTTGGTGTTGACTTGGAATCTCATCGTTTTAATAATTATCAAACGAAATCGGTTGACTATAGAGCAGTGTCACGACGTAGTATTATTGTGTATAACTCTATGTTGGAGCCAGTAACTGGGTTAGCTGCAAGGAGCACTGGAGGGAGAAAGGAAGATCGTGTTATTGAAGCCTATGCTATTAGACTGGATTTCTTAAGCCTATAACGCGCGCTTTTTGTTGCTGGAGAAAACAACGTTCTTTTAAGCCTAAGAAATCCACTCTCAAAGCACTGTCTTGACTAGAAGTGCCGTTTTTTCCGTTACATTTTAATCTAGTGCACCTTGTAGCTATTACCTCCAAATGGTGTCACGTAGCAATTTGACGTCACTTGACGCTGCTCTATAGCCTACGTCTTGCGAGGTTGCCTTTTCGTAGAGTCGGAGTGCGTAAAACTGAAATCGTGGTTATCGGCAGAGTACTCTTTAAAAACCACACACGCACCAGGGAAAAATGTATTGAGGACGAGTCGCACAAGAAAAAAACTTAAATCACTACTTATTATCATTAGTACTTGATAATTACAGTCGTAGCTTAGTAATACCTCCTGATGTAATCCTGAACTGCATTTTGAGCAGCATTACGGGTATTCAAACAAATGCCTGGTAGCGGTGCACCTCTCAGATATCAACCACAAGCATTTCTTCGTCCACATGCGGTTTGCTCCGTGTAGTAGATATGCTAGGCAAAAATAATAGTTTTGAAGAATTATTCAAGGTTTCAAAGTAATTTTGAATAGTTTTAAGATCGTTTTAATTGAATCAAAATGATTTTGTGAGCTGTCAATAAGCGGTATATTACATCCACCCAAAACTAAAAATGGTAGAAAAACCCGCCAAGTTTCCAAAAACGGTCGGCCTTTGAAGGTAGTGATAAGGTAATCGTATTAGCCAAGTTAGCCAAGAATGATATCACTACCTTCAAAGGCCGACCGTTATTGGGAACTTGGCGGGTTTTTCTGCCATTTTTGGTTTTGGGTGGATATCACAACTTTCATAGGACTGTGAACGTACATAAGTTTACACCGTCTGTTTAGGATGCTTCAATCTCACTTTTGCACACACTGACTAACAATCGCTGATTTCGTTCGCTTCGCTCACTTAATCAGCGCATCCCCTTCAGTTGTTTTGTTTATCCCTGCAACTTCCCCTTAATTTTTCAAGATTTCGTTCACATTTAGTCATGCAGAAACCCCCGAAGGTCGCTGTTACTAAAACAGCAGAACGCGAAGCCTTTTTTTGGGGGTTATTAACAAAAAAACCCATTAGCTCGTGTATGCTCGTATTGTTGCGTAACCATCATCTAACGTGCACCCCTTTATTCTTACGCAATCCACGGCAACGTTAATGTTTCTTTATTTTGTCCTTCGTTACAGTTCAGTTTTTAGTTCGTCTAGGCTTTTCCAATAAATCTAAAGGCCAGTGTTGATTGTTCAAGCCATTGTTGCTTAAAATCGTTGGTTGCAACTTGGAAAACAAACGAAATTTAAATCCGCCGGTGGCAAATTTCAAAACCCTCCCACGCATTTGTCCTGACCCCTACAACTCCCAAACCAACAAAAGGACCATCCTCAGATCACCATGCATCCGTGTGCAAAAATTCAGGTACGTAGGCCTTCGCAATTTTGCGGTAGCTATGAGCAAAAAGTCTATGGGATTTAACATGGGAAAAATCTTATTAGCTAGCTAGCTAGCTAGACAGTAACATAAAAACAACGTTATTGACGCATCTTTTTCTCTATGATTGGTGGACACTCATCCTTTAAATTTTATTTTTTCTTAATCTCTGACCCTTCCCCTTACATTTTTCAAAATTTGAAACATTTCTGTCGCATTGGGATTTATCCTCAACATGCCAAAATATGCTTTCAGTTGCTTACAGTTAACAGACACATGTCTGCTAGTGAGCCGCCTTTTTATCATTAACAATCAATTTTTAACAATCGGATATCTACAATGTAACTTGGCGGCGACACACTAGCGTGTGTCTAGATTTAAAAAAGTTATTTGCTCGTAGGCACTTGATTTCGGCCCTTTTGTGTTTCGTCCTGCAGTGATTCGCTATAATACGGGGCCAGGAAAGACATTGTATAAGGGAGTATCATTGCCGTGTATGAATATGATTGAAGTCCTCTCTCCAGCAAAACTAAAACTATTAATTTCTCCTTTTCTATTCAATATATTTTGACCAAACTTGGCCAGATAGTAGATAGCAACTTTTCCAAACTTTACACCAACTTTTATGCATTCCGTGCAAGAGTAAACGTAGGAAGACACACGTAAATTTGAAAACTGTTTACTTCTTGTTGTTGTTCTCGTTCTTGTTCTTGTTCTTCTTGGCTGACACGGTTTCAGAAAAAACTACTGCACCTACGTAAAATCTGAAACATGATCTGAGCCAGAAATTTCCCTGGTCTTCAACCTTACAAGGAGCACTTTTTCAATTGGTCGATCCATTCCGGAGTTACGGGACCCTAAACGATCATTTTGATTGTTTTACATTGTTTTAACCATTGTATTTAGGGAACTCGGCAAACTCCAGATCTCTATTCTTTGTGCATGCAACAATCGACTGCATGCATAAACTTTTATAGCGCGACACCATAGCCGTAAAAAAGGTACACGGATTACAAACAAAAACGTCAAGTGTGCCGTAAAAAAAGGGGTTATATGATTGAAGTTTCATTTTACTTGTTAAAATGTACACGGATACAAATTGGTGATTTTTTATTGAAATAGTCAAATGTACAATTAAAAAAATTGCATCTGTTTAAGTACTGTTGTGCTTTACCAATCATATACGTTACGTAAAGCACAACAGCACATAAACAGATGCAATTTTCTGAATTGTAAATTTGATTATTTCAATTAAAAATCACCAATTTTTATCCGTGTACATTTTAACAAGTAAAATGAAACTTCAATCATATAACCCTCTTTTTTTACGGCACACTTGACGTTTTTGTTTGTAATCTTTTATTAACATTGAGTTTACTTGCTCGTTGATGCTGTAACGGTAATGTTACCATATAGGATTATTCATGAACTCCTGTAACCCCAATTTTATTTTGCTAGTGCGAGGCTACAAAGAAAGGGAGAGGGGGAGGTGAAACTGGGATTCCCCTTTAACTTGATAGCTGATTTAAAATTAATTACGTTAATGACAATTAATTGATATTAATTGATATTAAATTAATTACGTTGCCCCTTTTTTTCACTATTTCCAATGTACTAACTGGTTCATGCAAGTTATCGTATGCAAGCCTGACGTTTCATTAAATAGCCAATCGTGCAGTCCTTAGGGACGGATCATTATTTTATCATGAGGAGGTAGGAGGGTGAGGAGAAGAGGAAATGATGGGGGGGGGGGCGGCTTCATAGATTTTTCAGGCTTTCCAATGGGGAATGGGGTGGGCGTTCACACCTTAATTTTAGCCCCGTGAAGGTAGGAACACGAATAAAAATAACCACTGGCCAAAATGGGGGAAAATATAATTCTGGACTTCAAAGATAACACTTTCAGCAGTCATCATTTCTAAAAAAAACATCTTGGCGTCTGCCCTCCCCCTCCCCCCCCCACTTGACGTAAGTGTTACTTTTTCACAATAAAAAGAAAGGATTTTATTACAAATAGTATTACCATTCCATGCCACTACATGGCTTTCTTAGTAGTGTTTTAAATCACTTAATTTGTATGCATGTATTTTTTTCTTCCTAAAAAGAAAGGTGTTTGATAAAAGAAAGCTAAAATGAGTTATTGTGTACGCGGTGTATCTTGAGTCCTGCAGGTATTTTATGAGCAGTTACGTTTTCCTGGAGGGGGCGGCATTAATCGACGGCCGCCATTGTTTGTGTAATCATCTTGGATATCAACAAGGCACTCTGCTACCAAACACATACAATTGATTATCTGCGTCGTTCTGGGGCGAACTCAAGATAGGCCGCGGACACTATAGTTAGGCTAAACTGCTAACAACGGCAGAATAATACTAAAATTAGTAAATCTCAAATTCATTCTTTTTATTGTATAAAATGCTAAACGCAAAGCATTTTAATGATTCTTTCTGTATTCACGAGAGTTGAAAATATGTAGGCTTATCTGTAGGCTTGTGTACATCATTAATAGCATACTATGTGTGTGTGTATTCTTCTACTCCTCTTGAACTAAAGCACCTACAATGATGAGAGAACCACCAAATGAAAGACAATTAAATTGCGCTTCCGTTACGCCTGTTTTAATTGCTGTGACTTGGTTTTTGACCGCCAAATACGCGAAAAACTGCTCTGAACACGTCAAAGGTCGATCAGCCGAACTAACCGGAAAGAAATCAACTAAACTACGTGATGGGTGAATCGATGCCAATAGAGTGAGAGAAGCAAAGTTAGTTATTGTAATAAACAAGAATAATGCACCTTATTTGCCTTTAAGTATACTGAATTAAATAAACGGACAAAAAACCTATAAAAGCCTATATATTTTCTGAAAAATATCCTATAAAAACGTATATTTTAAATTTTACAACCTATTTTTTAATCTATATTTTTTAATTATAGGTCTGCGAGGCCTGATTACGGTCATTCCATTTTAGTTTGTGGAGGGGGAAGTAGGTGTTAGACGGACGAGTCCTTTGGCTCATGTTTGTGGAGGGAGGAGATGGGTGGGAGGTAGACAGACGTATCGTTTGGCAAGGTTTGGCTGGTATGCCCGCTCGTTTTCGAAACTGCTCGGAGTGAGTACACTTCGATATGTGAGGGAGTAGGAATAGAAGGACATTGCGTGACAGCGGGACATTCCGGCAAGGTAAATCATTCTTTTTGTGCGTTTGTAGTTCGAGAATTGTTTCAAGACATACGGTAATAGGTGTATCGGTATGAATGAAGGTCTTTCCATTTTAGTTTGTGGAGGGGGGAGGGGGAGGAGTTAGACGGAATGAATAAACTTAGGTACCGTATGGGCCAGACATGTGAGAGTTAGCAGGGACAGGATTTCATTCGGGACATTCTGGCAAGTTATGTAATTCCTTTGGTACGTTTTTATTGCGATGCGTTTTTGAACGCTGTATTTGGTTGTTGGTGTGTGCGTTCCCAGTTGCGTGATTCGGAAGTGTCAAAAGTGTGGGTTATCAGCAAAAGTGTGGGGTAACTTCATAACCCACATTTTTTGGGATGACGCACACTTTAGGTCACGGTTAATGGGATTTAACCTATTGAAATTTAGTATGGCGTTGAGTTAGCGTGACATCACAGCCATGGTATAATGACTTTACTCCGACCTTAGTAAATATGTTTGTTATCATATACTATACTCTTGATAATAAGTCTGAGGTGACTCGAAACGTTGAGTGAAATTTTTATGTTCTGCACTTTATTGGCTTTTATTCTTTATTTATTTACTGACGAATGTATACATGGGAATTAATAAAAAAAAAATGTCTTTGCTGGGAATCGGTTTAAGACCAAATGTGTGCTCCTTCTAGGGTCAATTATTGTGCAGTTTTGGGGGCTCAAATGTTTCAAATAACCAAATCTCTGTTAAGTGTTTTCACGTTTTTTTTTAGCTGTTGCGTATGCAGTTCTTACCTTGATATTGATACTTGGAATTACTTACTTGGGAAGTATTTTACAGGTAAGAAACGTAGTTGTCCGGTATTAAACTATGAAACAGCTTTGGGGCTGTTATAGGCGGAGTGAGCAGAAGGCTATTTCAAGTTTATATTTAATGTTTATATTAATGTTTAATGTTTAATGAGGATTAATGTTTAATGTTTATATTTAATGTTTATATTTAATGTTTATATTTAATGTTATATTTAATCTTTCTTATTATAGTTTTTTTTTCAAGTAGGCCTACGCTACGTATCACATTTTTTTTAATAGCCCCTCATTTGCTCCAGCATTTATTTCTGTTTAGTTATTTGCAGCCTTTTTGCACAGCCCATACTAAAGGTGTGGACCATCGCCGCCAAAACGGCACATTAGCCACCACTGTTTGGGTTGCTTCCTCCAATAATTCTTCCATTGTTTACACCAACAGCTGTGCAAAGTGTCTTCCCCAGAGTACAATTAATAATAAGGCATTTAACTGGAAGACAACATCCATCAGTGTGATAGTTTTTAACAATAATCAGACCATTCGAAAGTTTCACAATGCTGCCGCTGGTATAAAACTTGATATTGCCATCAACAAAAATATTGAGGCTCATACCCCTATCACGCTCTGCACCAGCGATCTCTTTTACAATCGTCACAATTGTAGTAACGTCACAATTGTAGGTTAAACATGTTTACTTTTAGGCTTAGTTTTAGCTTGTAGGCCTAACTTTTAGCTTATAGGTCTAATTTTTACCTGCTGTTTTAATTTGCTAAGTAGCAGCTAACGGAGTATTGGGTTTGAGAGTAGGCTTAAGTAAATGGTGTCGAGACTTCATGTTGCTGTGACAATGAGGAATCTTTAAACTATTAGACGCAGGCGTGGAATTGTTTCATGCTGTGGTATAAACATGTCGTCTGCTGTACACTTTCGTTTTGTATATGCTGCTTCACCTTGCAGTATATACTGTATATATACTGCTTCATACTGATTTCAGGTTTCATATTCAGGATTCCTGTCGCTGGCATAAATGCCACTTTCATCACTATGAAGGGAATTCTTACTAGCATTCTTTTTTCAAATGAAGCTAATGTGTCTCGTTAATGGAACCCTTTTGTTTATTATGGTTGTGTGTCTTCCTGGAGTTGTTAAATGCGACGACCAAATGTTCTTATTTCATTGAGATGCGTCGAAAAATATTATTAGCCATAAGGAAGTAAAGTTGTTTTAATTTGCCTTGTTGTTCACTTGACTACCACCAACGTGGTGTATGCTTCATCGAAATTCCTTAACTATTTAGATTCCAAATTTGGAATGGTGAGTGTTAGATCGATAAGTTCTATAAATTGTAATTTCTTCCATAATAATTGGTCGATTTTTTCCGACAAATTCGAGCTGAAGAATAGTTTTGGGGTTTCAAGCAAATGTAGCAAATTTCATTCAAATTCGACCGATCATTTGGACTTCACCCAGATCGCAGAAGTGCAACCAACCAATCAACAGGCATTTTGTAATTTGGTGTCCGTTTTAGGCTATGATACGCTCCGCCCATTGTGTTTGTATTTACTACACTACTTCATCAGAAAGTTATCGTTCGTCTAAAACTTCGACATTTTCATTTTTAAGGCACTTTGGTATCTGGTTGGAGGATCAAACGGTGCTAACTTTGGCCTCTTTACACTAGGAATGTTTATTCCTTGGGCTAACAGTAAGGTAAGTGGCTTGATATTTTAGTGATTTTTTTTTTACTTAAAGGGCAATTACATTCATTTTGACATATCACTTCCACAATAACTAAACACAAGAACTGCGGTAAGAATACGTTACGTACGTCCGATACAACAATTTAATTATTGCATCACCAAAACACGATACGGAGATCGCAATTGTTTTTTCGATTTCGACTCGCAGCCGATTGAGATAGCTCTATTGGCTGTGAGAGTGTTCAAGCGTCCGACGGCCTTAGCTGGTCACTACAACTGTCGGCCAGCTAAGGCCGTCAAACGCTCGAGCTCTCACAGCCAATAGAGCTATCTCAATTGGCTGCGAGTCGAATCGAAGAGTGACATCTGACAGCACTAATTTCTGCGCGTTCCAGCAAAACAATGGCGTTCTCCGTGTCGTGTTTTGGTGATGCAATAATTAAATTGTTGTATCGGACGTACATAACGTATTCTTACCGTAATTGCTGTGTTTAGTTATTGTATAAATGATCCAAAAGTAAAGCATGCATGTCAAAATGGATGTAATTGCCCTTTAATAAATATATATGTACATTTTATCTTGTTAATAATTTAGTAACAATTTTTGCAACTCCCAGTTTGTTTGCTGTATTTGTTTGCCAATGGGGATTTCGTATTTGTTTGATATGTTATACGTAAGACCACAAGTTTCCCATTTTAAAAACATCTGCATGCAAACAGGAAAATGTTACAATTACCACTTAACAATTCTGTTACTAAATATTGGCACGACTCAGTGATTGAAGAAAGCAAGTAAGAAAGTCAATCAGTGCCTGGCTTTATTGTGAGGAATTTCAAAAAGAATTCATGTTTCGGAAAAAAATTGATTAATGGCCAATATTTTGGTAATGTTGTACAAAGGAATTACTTTCATGAGGTATGAAGCATGCACTGAAAATTGCGTTATTCTGTTTGTTTAATCTGGTAAATAACTTTTTTTGTGCTATTTACGTGACAACCCAAAGTCCTCAGGGAGATTGAATAATCTATTTCAGTGTGCAACTGCTTTCACTAACCAGTCGAATATTATAGCTATACAAAACTTGGAGTAATGTTTTATTGGTGCCCCATAAATAAACTTGATGAATGCTTTCGGATCGGTTGTTACCATTGTTCTGAATATCAATGTATTTAGTAACTGTATAGTCGTATACTGATGAATATCAGTACCTTATCTTACACTATACTTGCTGAACATACTGATATGTGCAACAAAAACAACAACCAGTTGAATACTATAGCTATGTAAAACTTGGAGTAAAGTTTCATTGGTGCCCCGTAAAATAACGCTGATAAATGATTTAGGAGCTGTTGTTACCATTGTTCTGAATATCAATGTATTTGGTAACTGTACAGCCAGAGCTGATGAATATCGATACCTCATCTTTAAATACATCGGTTGGCCATCCATAGATTGTGCTTGCTAGACGTGCTGATCTCCGCTACGAAAGCAACTACAGCTCCCAAAACATTTATCAGAACACTGAATTTACATTGGACACTGATACCTTATGCAAGTTTCTATCCATACTATTCGACTTGTTAGTAAAAGTCACAACCTGTTAAAACAGCGTATCCAACATCCTCCTTCTGAAGACGTCGTGTAAGTCCGTTATAAAGGCTTACCAAATTTTAGCTGCGTGTAGTTTATGGTTTTCGCTGTTGTGCTACTTTTTCTCCTTATTCCTATTATTGTTAATTCACAGCAATTGTTGCATGTTCATTTACTTACTACATTACATGCCATTCGTATAAATGTGACCAATTAAAACACAGTACACAGTTTTAGACCATTCTCGGTTGCAGAGTATTCCTCGTTCTCACCATACAGCCGTACAGAAGTAGGTACGAACTAGAAATGTTCTGCAATCGGAAATTTGGACGATTAGTTTAGCGTATTTATTCAAAAGTATGAATTTCCAAGTACCACTTCCGTGTGAAAAGTAAAAAAAAAGTCCACAAAAGCTTAAGCGTATAAATGAATAAACTTTACAGTTGTACTTTTAAAGCATTGCACTATGGTTAAAACCGTATCTAGAACATACGTAGTACCTGCGACTCAACAAGTATAAAATCGATCGTAATTTTTCACGTTCAGCGGTGCTGACCAAATTGTGAATGCACAAATTACACCCTTTATACCTGATCTAGACACATGCTAGTATGTCGTCACCTAGGCGTCATACGTCACACAACATTAAATTAGTAACAGAGTACAGAGTGTACTGTTGACGCAAAAACGTAGCTCATTAGCAAACAGGATCTTTTAACTGTAAGAATAATATGGTGAATTCAGAACGTTGAAGAAAAATCTCAGTACGGTAAGGATCATTGCAAACTTATGGGATCCTATGCCTAGGGTCCATTACTAAAAAAACAAATAACCATTAAAGCATGGATATCAGTCAGAATTTGCATTGAAAGCAGCTTAGCTGGCATTCCTACAAAAGTTAATTTTTGTCAGGTGGGTCATTGGTCTTGATTTCAACACAATTTAAGCTTTGTACCGCATTATTATTTTTATTCAAGTGCGTGAAATGTGCCCAACTCTTCTTCAGGATATAAGACACTGACGCTATGGCGTCGCGCTACAATGGTTTACAACCTCGACAATTGAATTGATGTGATGTTTGTTGTGATGATTGTTGCCTAACTTGGCGCGACACACTAGCGTGTGTCTAGATACATTAAGTGAAATGACTGTCTGTGCTTTATGGTTCTATGAAAGTTACGATGTCCACCCGGAACCAATAGGCTAATTGTGTAAGAGAGGCCTCCACGTTTCCAAAAAGGATCTGCCTTGTAGAAAGCAATGAAATAATTTCACTAAGAAAAGGCTGACAAGGTTAAACCTATTAACCAGACAACTTGGCACATTGCCCTCATTTTTAATTTCATTGATGCATCACCATCATTTTTGTTTCTTGTCAGTATAAAAATAAATAAGGAAAATAAATAAAGTTGTAGTAATCCCCCCCCCAAAAAAAAAAAAAATGCTTTAAAGCTCATCTTTCAAAAGTCCACTCATCACTATATTCTGATTGTGCACAAATCAAGACCCTGCTGTAAAGAAGACAAAAGCCCCGTGCTGTAGTCTGTTAATTAAACCTACCTGCCTCTTTGCTGTGTAACTGACGCTGGGATGGCATCAAGCTACTGATTTGGGATCAATGGGATGGCATCAAGATACTTATTTTAGATCAATGGGATGGCATCAAGCTATTGATTTGGGATCAATGGGATGGCATCAAGTTACTGATATGGGCTCAATGGGATGGCATCAAGTTACTGATATGGGCTCAATGGGATGGCATCAAGCTACTGATATGGGCTCAATGGGATGGCATCAAGATACTGATATGGGCT
>JAHWFP010012621.1:61396-84263 GCA_023313725.1 Lithobius niger
GGGATGGCATCAAGATACTGATATGGGCTCAATGGGATGGCATCAAGATACTGATATGGGCTCAATGGGATGGCATCAAGTTACTGATGCCCAACTCTGAAAGAAGACTCATTGTGGTAAAGGCTCCGTGCTTCACTTGATGAATTATAGCTCATATCTCAGATGGCGTTATCAATGGATAGACGCCACTGTAACAATGAGGGTGCAGTCGATCGTAGCTCCAAAGATTAATTACCCCATCGAATTGAGAAGGGAAATGCTGAGCACAATCCTGGAATTACAATAGAATATCTTCTAATTACTTGGATTAAATGGATTAATTGACTGATGGTATGTGATTTGTGACTGTGCTACATACAGTATCAAGAAGTACTGATGCGTATCTCGCTTAGAATGTACATCCCTTTAACCGGGATATACATTCTAAGTGAGATACGCATCAGTACTTCTTGATACTGTATGTAGCACAGTCATTTCCATTCATTATAGAACTGTGGTTGTTTATTATTGTATGTTGTCTCTATCTGTTCATTCTAGGGATCTTTGATCGGTGTCATAGTAGGTTTGGGTGTGACCTGGTGGATTTCGCTTGGCAATCAAATCCATAAACCTGCAACATCAAGTCTTCCAGTCTCCACAGAATCATGCGATGAGGAATTAGGACAGTGGACCCTTCGACCAACGAAAGAGACTGACGAGTAATTACCAGTTTGCAAATCATTTTCACTCTTTAATATTTTATGTTATCTTTGTTACGAATCCTTAATAGTGAGTCAGACGACGAATATTTTTCTATAAGTTTTTATGACATCAAGGGTTGAATAGAGGATATCCTTAACATTCTGATAATCTTACCCTACATGAATAAGCGCTATGGTACATTTATATGACATTATTAAGCACTATGGCTGACACCATTCTGGATGCATCTCGTGTAGTTATAAGTCCAAATTTTGTATGTAGTAAGACCTATTTTCTTGTTTGTTACATTTTTTTTAGTAAGTATTCATTACACAAAGGTACTCTAGAACGCCAAATTAGATCAGATATTCTAAGTAGGTTTTTCCTAAGGCAAGAAGGATATTTAAAAAGACAGCCACTTGCGAGTCACTCGGAAGCGGGGAACACTTACCCGTTTTTTTTTTTAATTCAAGCTGCTTGCCGCGAAACATTTCCGTGGTGTTTTAAGTTAGCGGCTTAGCAGTCGCGGCGAGCCAATTAAGCCAGGAAAAAGGGTGCAGAGTTCGCTGAGTGGGCATGCGCCATTGCTGCAGAGCTAGAATCACCATGCATGTGATAAATCTACATGATATGTGCATTATAAGTGCGAGCATAATGCTACCAACAGTGCAGTTGCTTAGTTTTTACTTTCATCATCTCGAACACTAATAATAATGCGATAAAACACAGAAAAAAGGTATGTAATAACTGATTTTGTCATTGTCGGCCATCTTTGTGCTTAGTAAGCTTCAAATAACGTTGTTTTTAATCTCAGCTTAAACGTGGAAAAAAGCGGAGAAAGCAGAAACCAAGAGAACTGCGCACTCAGCCAGCAAGTGGCAGACTTTTAATACATCCCTAATGAGTGTGTATTTTAAAAGCTGCCTGTAATGAAGCTCTTTCTGGTGTTTGCTCTGTTCACTGCAACTTTTTGGAATCCCTCTTCTGTAAAGGCAAGTCTGAGACTGAGTCCCTTTTTGCTTATATTAACTAAAACAAGAAAATTACTCCTGCCAGCTGCCTTTAGACACCAGCTAGGACTATTTTGATGATCACAAGACTGCAGCCGAACTTATTTCTTACTTTGCCTCCATCATCGTGACCACTTCCATTCCTTTCCAGCCAAGCTCCTCTCCATCCCTTTCCAGAGTACTGATTGATGTTAAACATCCGCTTCTTTCTGTCAAGGCTTCCTCGTATGTTATATTGCTTGCCAATAGAAATTCGACACGTCATCCACTTAGCCTCCGATTCTGCCAATATGTGCACTGCGAACACGCCACAAAAAAAACTGCTCTAGCAAGCGGGCTGAACTGTGACAGGTACTCGACATTATGCGTCACATGGATTTTAAACTTAAAACACTGCATTGGCACTAAATTATTAAAGTTTAACAACAATGGCTAAACCACATGCTACGACGTCAAAACAAAGACTCCGGTGGTTTAATTTCACGAATTTCAACCAGAAGAACCCAAGGTGTGGGTGTAGTGTACATTGCACTATGGCATTTTCTATTCTCATTAAAATGTATTAAATGATACTTTGACGTAGCAATAAACCGTTTGAAGACTTCAAGGAAAGTCACCGTTACCATAAAATAACATTCGTTTAGTGCTGCAACACCGGGAAATCTAATGATGAGAAGGTTACCACGTTCTTGTGCGTCCTGCTAACACTACTCTATGCTATGATGTGGCGTAGTTCATAATACGTTGTTCGTGCTTTCACCGCGCCTCACAGCAGTTTTTGATGGTCCTGGACGGCACGGCGTGCATGCTATGTGAAATTGAGCATTAAGCCTTTCCACATATGAGGAAGCTGTGGTTCTGTAGAAGTTGATTGCTCTTGTGGCCATGACGGGATTTCAACAGTTTCCCTAAAAACCGTGACACCTCTTGCCACCCCCAATTCTTAGTTTTTCATAATTCGTTTTTCTCTTACTCCTTTTCATGATGTTGGAAAGATACAAATGTTCCCCTCAGTTCCTGAGAAGGGTATGATGCTGTTTCAAATCACAGGAGGTTTTCATGCTTGTGAAAGCTTTCAAGGTGTACGTTCGACCTATCTTGGAGTACGCCTCACTAATTTGGTCCCTGCATTCACTGAGTGATATCGACTGACTTGAATCGGTACAGCGGCGTTTTACTAATGGTCCTCAATCTTCCTTCACTTGAACTGCGTAGACTCATTCTTGATCTTGCCTTGACCTACTCCCTCTCCACAACTTATGATGTCGATCCAGATCGATACTTCTCAGCCCTTGGCTGCTAACAGACAAGGCTCACTTATAGAAAGTAAAGATCAATATAAGCAAGTCTGATTACTGCGTATAGTTTTTCTATAACCGTGGTGTTAACTGCTGAAATCGACTGCCAGTCCCGCTGGTATTCAGCTGCTATGTAACCGGTTGTTACATTTCCCCTCCCCAGGACTTCTCTCTCACTCCTACGATCGTAGTCGCAATTTTGTAACCAGGAATTTTATTGGCAAACAACTCAACAAAAAATGACTGCTGCTCCAGCAGAGATGGTGGCTTAACAACACTAACAAATAGGATTTTCCCTTGTACCCGGACGATTTACAGCCCCAAAACCCAGGTTTTTCGGGTTTAATATTTAGTGAAATGGAGGCTTCATTTCACCTCCATTGTGGAGAGTTTTCGCTCCATTATTATCACATTTTCACTCCATTATGGAGCATTTTAGTTAAATACAGGTGCGATGCAAGTGAGCCACGTTGCGTCTGCATGGCCACCGTCCAGTGATGGGACTCAGCATAGGAGTTGAGTTGTGTTTGGTTGGATAAGCAACTTCCAGTTCAAATGCATAGCCGAAGTGCGTAGTCTTTGATGGCAAGCGTGACTCGCGAATGTATACCAGAATACAAAGCGCATCTGCTACTTCCGCCTGACCAAGCCGCCATGAGGTATTCGCGGTTGATCTGCTCGTAGACGAATGGAATTCCACCGTAGGCGGTGGAATTTTCTGTGAAATACGCCCTTACTTAGTTGTTTATGATGTATCAAACGTAGGTAAGATAAAAGATTGTTATATTGCCAGGCGTAGGTGCCATTGTGTTTTGTAACAAAGTTTGACAGTCGAACGAAACCTTAACGCCGATTGTTAAGGAAGTAAATATTGTATTTTTGTAACACACGAGACGGGGTGCTTATGAATGCATGATATTTGCAAGAAAACCGGTGTAGAATGAGTCATCTTCTTGTGACAACAGTAAGTTTAACCAAGTTAAATGTCGTAGCAGCAGAAAAATTGAAAAAATTACTAAATCTAACCTAGTACCGTTATACCAGTTTAGTACCGCACTATCTAGGCGTCGTCGCTTTCTCGGCCATGTTGAAAGATGGGTTAGAGGGATTAAACCTAGTGCGTTGGGTGTAAATTTCCGATCACGCGGCCGCGAATGCCGATTGGCGTGGCGGTACGTTCTTTGATGCCGCGCTCTTAAACTTCCGGTTTAGTCAAGTTGCTTATCCATCCAAACACAACCCAACTCCTATGGACTCAGGCAAGCAGGAAAGCCTCCTCATTCCCTCATCGCCACAGCAATAAGTGCATCATCGTTACTTGTTAACTTCATGGTCGGGCTGCATCCATCTCAGCTGGTGGCTGCATTACGCGAACATAAACCTTTAGTAATCTATTAATATAATGGAAAGCCAAATGGCTCGAAAAGTGGTAAACAAATACAGATGCAAACCTATTTACGTTGCCATTTGAACTTTCAGTCAGTCTGACATTTAAGGCCAAAAGGCAGCGTGTAGGTTTGCATCTGTTTTTATTTATGACTTTAGTAGTTTACTTAAGTTGACACATGTTAATTTTAAACGAAAGGATTTGACTAAGAAGTTAAGTAAAATTTTCGAAAAAACGTGTAAAAGTCAATGTTGCCAGTTTACTTCAAGTTTGTTTTTAACGTAGCCTAGTATTATCAGTTTTGCTAGGTGAGACTTGTGAACACCCATTGAACCTTGTTCAGTTTTGCGTAACACCCGGGTATCCGGAAAAACGCGAATTTTATATTTTTCAAACCCGAAAACCCGGAGTTGGTACTTAGGGCCGGGTTAATTGATAACCCTAATTGGGTTGCCTGCTCGTCTTTACTCTTGAAAGAAATGCACCAAAAATTATTTGGTAGAATTATTTCGCACAAAAGGAAAGTTCTTCAATATTTCTGTTAGGCCTATTTTTATCAGTCAAGGTTTAATTTGACTCCCACCCAGAAAAGTGAACACGATTTATGGAATTTAAACTTGCACAACATTGTAAATACTGAATTCCAAGTAGTGAAATTCCTGGTGAAAAAATACAATTTAATAAAGATCCGGGAAGAATTGTATTTGTTTGTGGGACTTCAAGTCGTTGGAAAACTCTAACATATAGGCCAAAATGCACGCTCAGTTTAAAACGAATTCCACATTGTCTGCGGAACGATGAGCACTAAAACAGAGCGATCTGAATGAGTGATGTGGTTAGTATCAGTAATTAATAAGGTCTTATAATATAATCATTGTTTCGCAGGTCTGATGTTCTAGAAGTTTACAAGTTGGCATATCTTTGGATAATGCCTCTTGCCTGGTTTTTGACTTTATTCGTCGGTGCAGTTGCGAGTAAATTTGTTGGTAAGTTATCTAGTATACCTCACTTTGACGCAACCTCACTTTGATAAGTGTTTCTTAAGAATACAGTAATGTATAATTCAGCGATATAGGCTAAAGTTAGTACACGTCGTTTAGCTAAATTAACGGAAGAATTCTTTGTTACGTGTGTTTAAGACGTGTGTATTTTCTGTCGTGTGAATAGGAAAAGCCCAAAAGTCGGTTGATCCTAAACTGTTTAGCCCAGCTGCGAGATACTTCCTAAAACGAGCTGCTAAACAACATAAGGTAAGTACAACACCAATTTTGTAATTAACTAATCTTGTATTTTGCTATGAGTGAGAACGTCCTTACATCACGTCCTTAATCGAAGAAAGCCTCACCACATCCCGGTAGGCCAACTTGAAAACAAGCATGGAGTCCTTATCTGTGATCGTCTCGGAAAAGCCAACGAGCTCAACAGTTACTTCGGATCGGTTTTCAAGCCTGGTAATCCAGTAATTACTCCCGTTACTGCCAACACACCGCAAGCAGCCAATACCCTCAGCGAAGTCACCTTTGAAGCCACCGATATCCAAAAGTTGTTGAACTCGATTAACACACATTCTGCTCCCGGCCCTGACAGCCTTCATACTCTGACCTTAAAAGAGCTTGGCCATGTTATCAGTCCTGCTCTAGCCCAACTCTTCAGTAAACCCATGGCAGAGGGCACTCTTCCAACCATGTGGAAATTCGCACATCTCACTCCTATCTACAAAGGGGGCTCAAGATCCTCTGTAAATAATTACTGCCCTATCAGCCTTACCAGCATTAACTTTGCCATTAACAACAGCATAGTCCACCAGAATCAATATGGAGGTCAACCACCCACAATCTCATCCACTTCCTTGACAAAATCGCTGAGTGGCTTGACGACAAGCTCCAAGCTGATGCAGCCTATTTGACTTAGCTAAACCTTTTGACACCTTACCTCACACCAAACTTCTGAGAGTTCTCAGTGATGGTGTCAAAAGCTCTTTCTGGTTACTGCTGGTATTTTTTTTTTTTAAACACCAAGTTATGAAATTCTTATACATGTGCAGCGTAATATAAATTATACATTTTAAGTAAATAGTTCATTTCATGTAAAAGTTTTTTTTGAATATTTAGGCAATTAATTAAAACTGATGTCCATGCGTACTTGGTCATCACATTCCTGCGTCTCGGTGTGGTAGCATATGTATATGTTCATAGTTTCATTTACCACTAAAGACATTGTTCCCCAACTGGCGATCGTGTCAATTTTTCGTGGCGCCATCTATACAGGTCGTCTCATAAACCAGTTGCAGCAAACGAAGAAATAAGCCCTGAAATGTTTTCAAGATGTAAAAAAAATGACATATACTCTTCACGTTATTTCTTTAGTCTTCTGATATACCATTGACTGCTTTTGCCAATGCTCCAACTGTCAATCTTATCGTGTAGCCATCTACACCGGTCGTCTTATAAAACAGTTGCAGCAAACGAAGAAAATTTAATAATTCTTGAAGTTTTCAAGGCCTAAAAAAATACCATTCATACTCCTCACGTTTTTTTAGCACATGCTGGTAGTGCAAAAACATTTCAGTTCCGGCAACAAGCTGCATATTGCACATAGAAGCTGCTCACATATTGTAGTTTCTGAATAGCCGTGATGACGTCATCAAAATGGCCACCACGCTATGTACTATATCTGTATTATCTCCGGAACTAATTGATCAATCCTATCGTGCGACATATTGTTGGAAAGATAATTTAATTTGCTAAAAGAAATGCCGGAACAATGTACACTGTAAATCTATTAGTTTCTGCGTAATTTGAAGGAAAGCACATTTTGACATCCTCAAAATGGCGGACCAATCAATAAACTAAATCTCGTGTATCTCCGGAACTAATTGATCAATCCAATATTGCTGCCTATCGTTGGACAGATAATTTAATCGTCTAAAGGAAATGCCTGAACAATGTATGCCGTAAATAATTTAGTTTTTGTTTAATGTGAAGGAAAACATAAAATGCGTGTAATTATTGCTGCTTTATAGTATGTGGTTATTTTAGAAACTGTAAATTATTAAAGCTGTGTCGTATTGTTCACAGTGCGTCACTTGAGCTGTGGCCTTCACAGGCACACGGTAGTGTACAGAAAAGTCATTGTTTAATATGACATCTCGTACCTCTCTTAGTACACTTGCAAGTCTATAGAGGCTACGTTACCCCAGCAGTTGTCATCCATCCCAGAATATCAATACAGCCGATTCTTGTTGCCTCCCCTTAAACGACTGTCTGAACTGTCATGTCATCACCCTGATTCTGATAACCTCATTCTGCAGAATATGATGGCCTGAGATGCTAACCTAGTGTACGTACTTTGTTTTACATGCGATGACTTCAAAATGCTGTCTGCCCTTCCTGGTGTTGCAACAAAGGCATGAACAAAGTTTTCATTCTAGTCACCACTACTTGGTAGCTCACAACCAGCAGCTTTGTGATGGTTGATCAGCGTTAAAACGGGTGTCTGCGATGGATTAATCTTATTAAGAATACTTTTTATAATGATCATGGCACGGTGAACCATGGATGAGGAATTCACATCATATCCTAGTAGTGGGAGCAGAATTGATGTGTATTTACCTTTCAAACCTTCATGGATGTTTTGACGGGAATGTAAGGCTACCCAGCATACCACTTTACGTTCGTGGTCAGCCTTGCTTCTGGTGGATTCTGACAAGTTCATCACGTCCACAGGTGTATCAATGGTTTTTTCTTCGTTGGTGTAATTTAACATTGGTAACGGTGCACCACATGAACATTTAGTCGTATGAGAAGGACTTGTGGAGGACTCGGGCAAGCATATTCTGCTTTATTCTTTGATTGTCCTAGGTTGAGACTGCTTGTAAAGACATACCTACTGGTGGGTGAAAGATGAGACATGCCTGTTCCATGGAATGAGTACGCCGATGTACTGAAGGCTGTGTTATGTTCTATATTATCAATTACAGCACAAGTGAATACATTATAGACAACAAAACACAGAATAAAACCAACTTTAATTACACGTATAACGTGGCAATAATTACGTGTAGATTTTGTTTTCCTTCAAATTAAACAAAAGAGACTTACGACATACATTTTCCTTGTAGTTCTTTTGGCAATTAAATTACAATTATGTCTAACAATAGGTCGCTAGATAAGATTGATATATTCGTTTCGGGGATACCACAGATTAGTACATCGCATGGCGGTCATTTTTATGACGCTGTAATATGCTTTTTCTACATTTTAAACAAAAAATAATATACGTACTGCAAACAATGCTCTGGCAATTCGTCTAACAAATTAAATTATCTTTCCAACGATAGGTTACACTATAAGATTGATCTATTAGTTCCGGAGATACACGAGATTTAGCATAGTGACCATTTCGAGGACGTCGTAATGTGTTTTCCTTCAAATTACGCAGAAACTAATATATTTACGGCATTCAGTACTCAGGTGTTTCTTTTAGTAAATTAAATTACATTTCCAACGATAGTTCGAATGAAAAGATTGATTGATTAGTTCCGGAGATAATTGAGAATTAACATATCGCACTACAGTCATATTATGTTTTTCTTCAGATTAAACCAAAACTAATAGATTGACGGCGTACATTGTTCAGGTATTTATTTTAGCAAATTATATTAACTTTCCAACAATAGGTCGCACGGTAGGATTGATCGCTTAGTTCCGGAGATAATAGACATTTGGGATGTCGCACGGTGGCCATTGTAATGACGTCATCACGAATTACGTCGTCACTTCCGGGAGTGTCTCCCGGTGGATTTGGAAACTACAAGGTGTGTACAGCTTCCATGTGCAGTATGCAGCTTGTTGCCGGAACTGAAATGTTTTGCACTTTTTGTTGCTAACAGCATGTACTATTTCTTTAGTCCTCTGGTACGCTGCACCATCGATTACTTTTTCCAATCCTTCACGATGTATACGTGTGTCTGTACCTTCCGAAACTACCACACTAACTGGATAAACTCATTGCATGGCGATAGTTCGGTACTTCAATATACAGAAAATCGTAAGAGTATTCCAAAAGTGTTTGTTCAGTGTAGTGACGTCACTTAATTTGCTTGCTGTATGATAAAACTGTGCTCCGGTTTTGTTACGCTTTTTGTTGTTGTAAGTACTCAAGAGCATTTTTACCTTTCGTTCATACTTTATTGGTTTCACGTTCATGCGCATGTCGTTCTTGTCTATAGGTGGACGAAGCCTATAAGTTTTAGTGAGGCTAAAAATTGAAGTAGTGTTGTTTCCATGAACTTGTGGGTTTTACGCCGTTCAGGTGCCTTTTTAGAAAATTGAAAATGACGTCACCTTTCGATGTGACTGATGAATTTATCCAGTCAGTCGATATGCTAGCCACTATTGAGGTGACATCGCGTGCCAAAATCAACCTCCTCAGCCCCCTATTGTGGCCGATGAACTCCCAGTTTTCTCAGTCACATTGAAGGTGCCGTTATTTTCTCTCCTTTCTGAATTTTTATTGAAGATTCGGAAGGTATTGATTGAGTGGTGACCTTACATGTCCACACGTGATACCAATCATTGAGCCAAACTGTCTCCAGGGCCGGATTAAGGCAGGGACATTAGGGACATTGTCACTAGTCAAGAATTTCTAAGGGCCCCCCGGCCCTACTGAAAACTTTTCCAGCAAATCAAAATTTGCCCTATAATGTTTGACAACCAAAACTAAAAAAAAAAAAAAAAAAAAAAAATTGCTCATTAGAATAAGGAGAAAATATTGAGCAGTAGAATTCTAAACCGTAAGATGAGAAAAAAATGACAAGTAAATTTCAAAAATGCAAAAATTCTCCCCCTTCCCACAATTTTTTTCCATTTGCCCCTAGATAAGGAGCTGTTTACGTGGAAGAGAACTATTGGAAAGGGAGGAGCCCCCCCCCCACCCCCAAGAATTTTGTCCAGGGCCCCAAATAACCTTAATCCGGCTCGGACTGTATCCAACCAATGACGAGTTTTCCAGTTTGTTTGGTAATTTTGGAAAGCGCTCTATCTGCCCACTTCGACGACTGGCGCAACAACCAGAATCGTCTGGCTATATAGAGCTAACTGCGCCCGTTCATGTCGGGGTTCATACGACGGTGAACGCATTACCTACTACAATCCTGTCCAGTTCACACTATA
The DNA here is from genome assembly GCA_023313725.1 of Lithobius niger. NCBI lineage: Eukaryota > Metazoa > Arthropoda > Chilopoda > Lithobiomorpha > Lithobiidae > Lithobius > Lithobius niger. Next base: position 71,946 of record JAHWFP010012621.1, read on the forward strand.
CCTATTCGTGCTGTGCAGTACCCTGCAGTGCATTCCTAGATTTCATGACATTATGTCTTCCTGAAGACGAAGAGCAAGGCTCCTGCTTCTGGTCACAGCCTTTTTTCGACAAAACTTAGAATACGAAGCAACAGCCACCATTTTGCTACTTGTTCTTGGTGTTTTGGATACTTGCAAGGCACTCTCCAGATAGATTGTCGCGTCGATGATTTATTTATTTATTTTTATTTAATAATAACAGTACTGGTCAGTTTCCAAAAGAAAAGGACGATATCAATATACAATTTCTACATAGTTAACCAACAAACAGGGGTTCAAGTCGGTCGCGACCGCCCATAAATACAACGGGAAGAGGAAACTACACGCATGTAGAACAATAAAAAATAATGATTTGCGTCGAATGATTTGCATTACATCTGCATTCTGCTGCGAATTCAACTAAAAAAATATGCTGGGTGTAAGCCTACGTAAATTCACATGAAAATAACCGCTAAGTCGTCTGTAACCAAGGATTATTATTGGGAAAAAGATGGAAGTTTATAATTCATAAAGATTTTCTAAATCATTATTAGCGAACCATAGATTACGTCACGATCGATTGTTTCGATTCCCGTTGATGAACAACCAGCATAAAACTAAACGAAGCAAGCAGTCTGCATTAAAGACTGGCCTTGTGACTGTTTGCTTTGTTTACCCTTTACCTTGTGATTTCTTTATTTATTCAGCATAAAACTGTTTTTTTTTTAATGAACATTGAACATTTGTAATAATTTTCGTTTCTCGGTTCGTCTTGTCATTCCAGTGCCTCCCCGTAGCAAATCAAGAAGACAATTTGCCTCCTCCCTACGTAGAGGTTGTTAACAATTTTCCAGGTGAAGCTACACGCAGGAAATCTTCGCACACGTCAGAACATGATCGTCTTGCAGAATATGTAGACACCACAGTTTAATTATAGTAATATCACGGTTTATGTAAATACATGTTATAAACACTTCTAGGATCAGCGGTTCTTTTCGTCATGAGTCTTTATTTACTAAACCATGAGCCATGGCTGTTTGCCGTGACGTCATCATGAGTTAGCCAATGACGAACGAGAATAGCGGATCTTTGGCCGTCTAAGTGGACTAGCCCAATCACGTGATACACGCGTCACGGCAAACAGCCTTGGCGCGTGGTTTAGACCAGACATATAATTGAGTCTTGAAGATCACAATTACTTGGCCGAGCAAGAGACGGTAAATGGCTTTGTGTTGTTCATGTAATGGTCGGGGTTACTAACCTTCTAAAGTGGGCTCCCTTACCGCCATTACTAAAAATCGGCTTAGACACTCAATGGAAAAACCCTAATATCTCCGAAAGTCCTTGACGTAGGAATTTTATTTTCGAACTTGTAAATTTCTGCACGAAATTTCAACTAAAGCAGAACAAACTTGTGAACGTTAACATTTAGTCGAGTATACAACATCGCATGCTCAGCCAATAATGCCTTTTAGAGAAATATGTGTCCAGCAGTATCGACTGTACCAATTATGTTGACAAATAATGCTTGCTACTTATTTGACATGAACTAAGCAGGATTGACGATGGTTTGTGGCACTCATTTCTCACTACCTTTAAAGCAAACAGGCAGTATCATCATTTTGGGGACCATTCACAAAGTGCGTCACGCTCCAAAGGAAGGGGGGGGGGGGAGGAGCTCAGCTCAGCTTGACAAAACGTCACGGGGAGGGGGAGGGTTGTGACGTCAACACTTTTATAATTTTGCACGGAATGTCGCTAGCACCTAGAAGGTCTGAAATGGAGAAAAAATACATATCAGTAATGGAACCTGAGTGCGTTCCAAACACAGTGACGTCTCGATTTCCAAACACGTGTTCCTAAAGTACACGTTGCTGTCTGTGACATCACGTGCTGACATCACAGCGTTGGTTCTGCGGAGCAGTTGGGCTCCAGGGAAGTTGTTGAGCCTTGGTTGTGCATACTCTTTCTCTTTCTTCCAAGTATCGTCGTCACAGGATCTTGAGACTAGACCTAGGAAGTGCGATATGGCATCCAAAAGTGTTGCTGCTTTCTCTCAGTCGAGCGCATTACCGGTACTTGCAGCCAACAAAACATGCCACAGAAGTGCCGTTCTGTTTCTATTTTCCTTGAAACACCTTCTGGCTGCACGAACGTGTTGTTCTATTTACAATTGACTCTCAAACTTCGTGAGTGGCAGTGTTACAACTTAAGTTACTTAAATTTGATTTAAAAGCTAATGCAAATTTGCCACTAAAGCTACGTGAAATTAAATGTTATTATTTTGAAAACTTCCACTAGTTGTCAATGCGGAACACTTAGAGTATTTTAAAACAAACATGTTTTCAAATACGCATAGGTATTAAACCCTATAACGACAGATTTTAATGGCACTAAGCTGTGCGACCCTCAAGTGTAAAGTCATTAATATGCTCAACAATGTTCTAACAGCTGGTCGGCGTTGAGAAACGAGTGTTGTGATTGGAATTGTACTACTGATAGCCACACGACGTGTGACGTACCATCATGTACGAATGGTTTAACATGCCACTTAATCAGCATTCCCCCAACTCCCTAGTACTAGTGCAATCCACCTGTAGCTTATTGTTGCCAACTTCTCCTACTTTATATGTGGCTGGTTATTCTAAAGCTAGCTAAAAATAAGCTGTTTCATTTTTGTGTAACCAATGAAAATGCATTCCAACACGCAAACAATACAGTGTTTTTTTTAATTTTTTGGTGGGGGGGGGGTGGGATCGGTGTAACTTATTTTTCCGGGGGGGGGCTGTTATGAGAAGATATGACAAACTGTGACATGGAGGAGGGAGGGCCATTTACAGAAAATAGCGTGACATACTTTATGAATGGTCCCTTTATGCATCAAAAAACTGTATTACGAATTACCCCATTAACGTGCGAGGAAATCAAATATAAACAAGTACACTCCTGAGCAGACAACGACGTAAACCATTAAGGCCGCCCGCGCACTGAGTGACCAGGTCGCTCGGCCAGTAGTCGTCGCGGCCAAAAAACATGGCGACAGGCCGCGCGGCCACGTCCATTTTTCATTGATAAGTCTCGGTCACGTGGTGAAAAATGAACCTGGAGCAAGTACGGTCGCTTTGTGGCGGTCTGCACGCCGCCCGAGATCCCAGTGGCGCGGCGTCGGGCCAAGTGCGCGTTGCTATACATACACCAAAGCATTCTCGTTGGCCGCAGCGACCTGGCCACGCGACTTGGCTGCTGTGTGCGCGGTGGCCCTTAGTGTCTGTACCACAGGAACTCATCACAGTGTGTACGAACGTGCGGGCCAACAAACGACGCGAGCAGGAGCACTATAGTGTGAGCCTTTTACTCTTACTGCAGTGTTGCTGCACGAGTCGTTTCCTGGCCCACACGTTCCCGCGTAGTGCGACAAGCCCCAGTCGTCTGTACAACGTTGGCTACTATGTGACATAGCAGGTTATAAGAGCAGCACTGTACCTACAGAATGCTAGCAGAATGCCACCGGCCTCCAGCTTAAGGGGGCCGCGAAAGAAAAAAAATTCAGATTCTTTTGTAGTACACTAGTTACTTAATTTGATATAAACTGTATTTAAAAAATGAATTTTGAGCTTCCCCATCCGTCCATTCTCCTATCATTAAAAAAATATCGTGGCCCATAAAAAACGCACGAGCTGAAAAATTTCTCTAAACCCATACTTTTTAACTAACTTTTGTTTTCATTTTTTCTTTAGTGAAAATAGGGACCACTTTCTCGTACTGCAGACAAATGGTCCCATTTTCATTTATTTTGAAAAAAAAACTGATGTTTTTTCCAAAATAAGCGAAAATGTGGACCACTTGACTGCATTACGAGAAAGTGGTCCCTATGTTCACTACAGAAAACATGAAAACAAAAGTTAGTTAAAAAGTATGGGCTTAGAGAAAATTTTCACGTCGTGCGTTTTTTATAAGCCATCCTGTGTATTAAGGAACGGGGATCCCGAGGCCTAATTTGCCACCGGCCCCACCTAACGTAGCTTTAACTTTAACTTTAATAACATTTACATCTGCGGTGCCAATTGGCTGTGCAGCATACAATATTCCAGATTACAACCTAGTTAATACAATCTTCGCAGGAAGGCAAATAAAGGCAACAGCAAATCCAATGCAGTACACAGTACCAGGCAAAACACTCAACATGGTAGCACACATAGGCAAAATAACAAGTGGTCAGAGCGTGAAACGTAGACATTTAACGCAACAGGCACCCGCAAGGAAATAGCACATAGCGAAAACCCAATGTAGCATTTAATTTAATCGATGTAACTCACAGCAAAATCAGTGGATTCCCTCACATAACCATCGAGTCGGTTTTTAAAAGTACTAGTAGTGGGTGCGAGTACAACAAACGGTGGAAGAGAGTTCCATAATGGGATAACTCTGTTAAAGAAGTAATTCTTAGCAAAATTATGCGACACATGCTTAGGAAAAAGTTAGCTACGCCAATACATAAGAGTCTGCGCTGGTCCGTATCTTATCACAGCACAAACACGAAAATGTACCCTTTAGCGAAAAAAGACAGATAACCTTCACTTTAGTTCATCGTTGCTCGTATTAATTTCGACCACTCACCGGAAATCGATGAACGTCCCCTTTAGCAGAACATCAAACGATGAGGCACTGATATTCATTCAAACAAAGTCAATGAATATGGTGAGCCATTCTGAGCTCAACATTAAAGGGCATCATTACGGATTACAATCTCAAATCTCGGAACATTATTAAACAGTGGCTGCGATAATGGCGCACCTTTGTGACATTGTTTAATAATGTCCTCGGTCTTCGTTCGTCATCCCTTGTGCAGTGTCGTTGATAAAGTATTCACACTCGTAGCTTAATATTTGTTGTAGGAAGGAGCTGATACAGTTTTCCTTTTTCTACCGAACAGCATAGTACCTGCAACGAGCTCTGTGTGGTGTCAGAGCTCGTTGCCGGTGTTTATTCAGGTGTTCTCCCTTAAAACAACCCCAAAGGGAAATGAATGGGTAATGTTTACAGGCTATAGTCTACAATTAACACCAGAATATATTAGGACGAGTGGCCATATTGCGAAAAGGCGGTATCACAGTGATCTGGTCGCAAGTTCGAAGCTGGGTCAAGTCACTCGAATGAATGTAAAATAATAATAATGTAGATTTGTTGCAAACGCAACCGGAATGACAAGGACTAGGTGGTCACTGACTCCCATCCGATGTTAAAACTAAAAAAAAATTTAGATTAAAAATAAAACAGTTTAAAAGTTTAAAACGAAGAAGACGGCTCGGCTGCAGGGGATGAGTTGATGGTATTGGGTTGGGACGAATGCCTTACCACCAAGGTTAGACCTACCAGGGACACAATGGTCCCCGATGGCATCGCCAAACGTGAGGGACAAGTCAGTAGGGGGGGGGGGGGCGGGGGAAAAGCCGGGTATCATGTCAGTGTTTCTTATAAATAATAAAATATTGCATCGTAGTTTAAAGCTTGGACAAAACCAATTGTCAATCTTAATAAAGATAATAATAATAATAATGATAATGATAACAATAATACCAACATTTCTTGCAATGATTGCAAAGGTCAACTGGTGTCCACTAATACCTAGCTAGCTTGATCAACAAAAATTTCCCGAACGATATTGTTAACATTAAAATGATTTCTTTAAAAAAAATGTACGACTGTATATGCGGTTGTGTATGTAATTATTTAAAAATTTTAAGTATAAAGAATAAAAAGAAATTTTATACGCGCGCATAAAGCAAAATGGAACATGGAAGGGCATGCCACTAATACCAGTCCAAAACATTCACAAAATTATGCTTCTTCGTCATATGCAATAAAGACATGAAGGTGGGTTGCACTACGTTATTTTTAGTGTAGGAATTTTGCTGATGGCTTATTTCCAATTTATCTTTACAAAAATAAGTGCTTGGTATGCGTTGTTTAGGTTGATTTATAAGATAATTTATTTCCCAAACAAAGCAGGAAACAAAATTCAAAAAGGGTGTTGCCAAAATTGCTTACAATGATCCTGCGATAAAACAATACAAACAAAGCAGGAAACAAAATTCAAAAAGGGTGTTGCCAAAATTGCTTACAATGATCCTGCGATAAAACAATACAAACAAAAACAACAACAAAGATTTTGCTAACAATGGGTTGCACGTCAAATGGTAAAAGAAGAAAAAAATATTGGAATATACGAAGATACGTTTTATAGGTTATACGTACCGAACATTTTACGAAAAGTGGGTAACGAGACTGCAGGAACAACGGCTGTCGGGAGGGCATTCCAGGAATTCACTACACGATGAGAAAAAAACTGGGCACGACAATTTAGGTTAGCCTTATTAGCAATAAGCTTAAATTCGTGACCTCTGGCGTACCCAGAATGGCGCAAGTGAAAAAAAATCAGAAAAATACCCGCAGACCTTTCCATGCAGCATGAGTAGGTCAGATTTAATTCTCTTCAACTCATGCAAGTCCAAACCTAGCAGACCAAGTAAGTCATGCCGCATAATACAGTGATCTTCATCCAGGGATCAATTATTTATTAAACAAAACGTAGCGTGGTGTCAGTGCATGTGCATATTATGCTTTAAAATGGTTGTCTGAGTAATTTTACAATTTTTCACTTTTGTGTATTCGCTTTCACTCTCCCATTCACCTTCTTCTTTGGTCAGACGATATGACTGCGTTTTAATATTTTAAATAGGCATGGACTGGTGGATAGGATTTTAGGATCAGGTTACACTGACCCAGTCCTCCACTGGAAACCAACATCAAGTTGGTTCGCTAAAGGTTCACAAAAATAAATCGTCTCTTCAAGTGCCTCCTGTGGAATATGTTACTGTAGTGGTAAGACAAAAAATAAATAACTCCCTTTCTGTTGGAGGCATCGAAAACAAACGTGCTTCATTGGATAAACCTAAGACAGCTGGTATTAACAACATCATCCAATTAAATATTGTAGGTTAATCAGTGTTAAGCAATCGTTGCCATGGTTCTTAAAAACTCTGTGTTGATAGTGTTGCATACTAACTCGGATAATGAAAAATGCAAAGACGCATACCATCGTGGTCTTTTCAAGTGTATTCATCGCTGCCTACCACATATGTTAACACACCTTGATGAAGGAACACTGGTACATCATAATCACTGAATTAAAAAAAAAAGGCTTTAGATACCATCTATCACGAGTCGCACAAAGCAAACTTAAGCATGATGATTTCCCTGTGCTCTTACAAGTCTGTTTACTCTGGAACCTAAAGGAATGTCAGTTTCAAATACAGATTTAAATGAGATCTCCACCTCTGGCAGCGTATTTTCAGTGGTGTGCCACAGCTTTCTGCTGACGACCTGCAACATTCATCCGGGATTCCCAGCCCACAACCATATCGCTGTATTTGGCCGTAGGCGGAATTGTGTTTGGTTGTCTATATCTCATGTGGTCTTTTTTTAACGGTTTTAACAAGAACCATCAAAATTTGATTGTGAACACAACACAATTGCAGCTTATTATTTCTAGACAAAAGAGTGGAAATAAGTACAGAAGCTAGGAGTGCTTGGCTTTATACCAAGACCGGCACTGGATGTTGACAGACAGTTAAACAGGCACTAAAGCCAAGTGCATTCACTCTGTACTCTGTTAAGCTTGCTGTCCCAACTGCTAGGTTTCACTGTCGTCGGTATTTTTCTCCGTGCTTGTAGTTAGGGTTTGGAATGTCCTTGATACTGGAACAGTTAGTACATGCTCCATTACTGTCTTCCGCCGTTTGTTGCTTCTGAGCCTCCCGTCAAATTCTTGAAGCATCCCCTTCCTCCATAACTATTGTCAGATGTGCCTTTGTCCTCCTCACCCCAGCTCGGTATTAGCGGCCCAAAGCCCAACCGTGTCCCCATACACTCCCTTTCGAGGTTGGGGTAAATCTGTTTATTTATTTATTACTGTGGAACTTTCCCTGCAAGGTTGTTCCACTGGTGCCAGCTCTTAGATTCCTTCTTGATTTGAGTATCATTTCCTGCTTACCCTATCCTCATGCAAATCATCATTGCGATCACTAAATATCTAAATGCTACCAAACACACACCAACGAAATCGCAACCTGGCAAGCCTGCACTGTGTTTTCCCCTCTTCCCTGGGCCGTCGCTCAACACATCGTGGTTCCTTTTCCTTCGGCCTTTCTCCTCATGAATGGCTCAAAGGGAGAAACAAGGGGGAAAGAGATTTAAGGAAAGCGGACCAAAGCAGTTTGGGAGACAACCCGGATTCTTAGGAAAAGAGAGGTTGGGAATGAAAAAGAAACTAAAGCCCGTGTCAGACGAGAAGATTTTCACTCCGACACGATTGTCCTAAAATCAGAAGTGATTTCCCCCCACATTTTGTCGTATCTGGAGTTGGTTGTCACACGGGCAGATTTCCTCCACTCCCGACTGCCCTCAGGATTAACAAACACTTCATATGGCTTGCTCTCTTTACGCCCAACTTCACCCCTTTTTCTGGAATGTGTGGTATGCGTTCACCATTGGTCTCTATCGGTCATGTGAGAAAAAGTCGGTACCCAGAGGACTGGCCGCTTATAGCCTAGCCACCGAGTCTGGACGACTCTTTAATTACTCCCAACTTTTGTCGTCTGCCCCATGTCACACGAGCCAACGTACCCTCCCGACCCGATTTTTAGTCGTGTCGTGAGTGAAAATCGTCTCGTCTGACACGGGCTTTACCCGCGCATGGCTTTGTACCCTTTACAATTAAAGAAGGACGCAGCAGAAGTAGGTCATAGCAATGCACCTGCACTGCAGTGTGTTCATTAATAGCAACTTGATGCACACCTTGTGAACAGGAGTAGTCAATGTGAACAGTGAACGGACGATTGTGAGCGCATTTTCACACAATAAAATTAGACATCAATGCAGCACACTGCACAAGTTACACCATTCAAATTCGTACAGGGCTACACCTCAATTCTTTCTCAATTCTTTAGGTAATGTATAAAAACTTACAATCAATAATTACCCTTACAGGTTTAAAAATGGTTGTTAGCGTTTACATACGGAGAACGAATTAGTTGCGCTGCTGTGATGTCACTGTTTACAGCATCGTTTTCGGGTAGTTTACAAAGCCGGCATAGTCACAAATACGTGTAGTCCACACAAGGAAAGTTAAACAACAATTATATCAGAAAAAGACCGTTCAGTTGCTTACTGCTAACTAGTAGTTACACAGCTAATAGCGGTTGAAGAATTCGGCCAAAACAAGTGACGAACATAGATGGCGGAGCTCATTTCCGGTTAACGTGCCAGGTTTCCATAGAAACGTAAGAGGAGTGCGTTGGCGTGAGCAGACAGGCAGTTTCTTTTCCATCCCCAACCTCTCTTCTCCTATGCCGGAGCACAGGGAAGAAGGCGATTCGAAAAAGGGTAGGAAGACACGATATATAAATAAATCGACATAAATCGCAGTAAATAATTTGAGGAAGCAGGAAATGTTGCTCAAATCGAGGAAGAAACTGAGAGGAGACACCAAGGGAACAACGGATACCCAATGCCAACAATAACTATAAACCGGATAGGCAAACACAAATACACAAATACAAACAAATATGACTTCTAAAAAAGGCAAAACTGGCCATTTTCGTTTTTTCTTTTGCTTAAATGATGTTGCCTATTTTACTCGAAAGATTTGATTCACTCAATCCTAACTGGCACCAACACTTTTACGAATTGTTAGTATGTATGAATTATTTTTACATTAGTATTGGTAGTGTTTAATGGAATACTGACGTTAAGGTATTAGAGATCATTATTGTTTAAGATGTTAGGTTGGCTAGTTGCCATGCTATGTATCTATCAAGTCATGGACAGCTAGCTCCGTAACACGAGCTTGGAATTTTTTATGGAATTTTTTAATGGAATTTTTATGGAATTTTTTAATAAACCAAAATACAATCTTTAATTCCTCGAAATTAGTTGGTGCCAAGACCTAAAAACTAAGTATCGCTATGAGTACATAAAGAGTACGGGACTTTATATACTCATGGTATCGTTACTCAAATTTTGCCAGTGAAGTTTTGGTTTACTGTGCTACCGATGCATCCTTGGATGGAACTAACCCGAATATGTCACATATTTTACGTTGGGTTGAGACATTTAAGAAAGTTCAAGTATTGGTAACTGTTAAATTACGTATCGGAAGCACCTTAATACTAAGGTCGGTAGTTAAAAAGTACTGCAAAAATGACCATTTCTGTATGGAGTCTGTCAGGAATTACTGTCACCCAACGAGTAAAAGGCGTTCAGATTGAGTACAGCTTCGAATCCAGGCACAATTTAAACTTCGATTTAAACAATGTAAAATGCCAGAACTTTAACGTCGAACCTCTGCCACAGTTTAAATCATTTATATTAGATAACACCTAAAGCTAGTTGCAAGCATGGATGCCAGAGAATGGAATTCATAACAGTGTCGCAAGTGGCATTTTTCAAAGTTGGGTGCAAGATTAAAATACAGGGCCCCGAAAGGTTTAAGGTTGTGACCTATTTTGTGGCAGATGTTTGCCATTTTTGGTAGCGTAATTGGAAAAAGAGGTTGGAATTAGCAATAGCAAGGGCATTTTAATAGCGGAATAGGTAGTTGCCAGTCCTTCATACCTGCAGGAAAAAAAACTAGAAGAATGCAAAATTCAGAGAAGAAGCCAAATCTGCCTCCGTGAGTAGGCTACATCGTAGAACCATCTACAAATTTAGCCAGAGAGACAATATTCACCAAGAGGCATCTGAAGATCATGTACACGTATACTATTGAATAGAATTGGAACCAAAACATACCCACGGGGGTCTCCATTCGTTATGGGAAGTTTAGCAGACTTCCTTCCATTCACTACCCACTGGTAATACCAGTAATAAAGTCAGCTGACATTTCCACAACTCGCCCCTAAAACCTAAGTGATCAATATTTGCCAGTACTTTGTGTGTGTTAATGATTTGAATGCTTTAGCCAAATAAATCAGAATTGCATCAACTGGGGCACGAGCATTCACGGATGAAGTCCATTCTCCAACATCCGCAGATCCAACAGCATTCTCCAACAGCAATTGTAGGCACATGCAGATCTCCCAATTGAATTATTGCCCCACGTAATTCGCAACTATCATTAGGGTCAACAAAAATACTGCATTTACATCCTACTGGATGGAGGCACCACAATTTTTGTATGTGAAGTAATAGCACCTTAAGCCATAGATGGCTCAAAAAGTCGCATGTAGAACTGGCAGCACTGTCCAGGTGGAAAATGTAAACTAGAATTTCTTCCATTAACCCATAACCACCTGAAAAAACTTTCAGATCCTTTTTTTAAAGTCTGGTACTTGGGTCGGTTCTCGGATTCGAACCGGTATTCTCTTGGTTTGGATCCGACGACGCTGACCACTGGGCTGTGACTTCTCGCTTTGCTCGGGGTCCCTGGGGCCCCCTCACAAAGTTCGCGCTGGGACTTAGTTTTTTGCTCTTATACGTTGAAGGCGTACGTTCGTATCTAGGTGGTTACGGGTTAGCTGACGGTTCAGAAAATACTTGATTGCAACCAATAACCCATAACCGCCAGAAAAAACTTTCAGACCCTTTTTTAAAGTGCATTACTCGGGTCGGTTCTCGGGTTCGAACCGGCATTCTCTTGGTTTGGAGTCGACGATGCAGACCACTGGGCTGTGATTACTCGCTTTGCTCGGGGTCCCCGGGGCCCCTTAACAAAGCTCGTGCTGGGACTTAGTTTTTCGCTGTTATACGTTCAAGGCGTACGTTCGTATCTAGGCGGCTGCGGGTTAACATGTCAGAAGGGTCCTACGCACCTAACCTAACTCAGAAAAATGTATTTACCCATGGTGGAAGTCATACTTATTGAGAATGAAGCACAAAAATATCATAGTCAAGTAACCTCACCCCCAAAAAAAACTATCCTACCCATGGTGGGAATCATACTTGTTGGGAATGTTGCACAAAATTATCATAGTTAAGTAACCTAACCCCCAAAAATGTATTAACCCATGGTGGGAGTCATACTTATTGGGACTGTAGCACGAAATAACATAGTCAAGTAACCTCACCCCAAAAAAATGATCAATCCATGGTGGGAGCCATACTTATTGGGAATGTAGCACAAAAATATCATAGCTAACTAACCTCACCCAAAAATATCTACCCACCCATGGTGGGAGTCATACTTATTGGGAGAGTAGCACAAAAATATCATAGTCAAGTAACTTCACCTAAAAAAATTTG
>JAHWFP010012621.1:92724-115255 GCA_023313725.1 Lithobius niger
TAGAAAACGGAACGAAATTAGCAGGCAGCAAAACTGGGAATGCCCATGATGGTCTTGGCTTTACTGGTCTTCATAGAAAACGGAAAGAAATTAGCAGGCAGCAAAACTGGGAATGCCCATGATGATCTTGGCCTTGCTGGTCTTCTTAGAAAACGGAAAAAAATACTTTTTGCTGATGATATTGTTTTGCTGTCCATCCAGGCCGATAAACTAATTATGGAATCTAACCTAAAAGAAGATTTTGATAATTTAAACTATTGGTTTTTGACTAACGATTTATTCATAAATGAAGACAAAACCTGTTCAATTGATATAAGTTCTACACACCGAAAATATTCAAGTAACGATTTATATATTCATACAGAAAACTGTCCAAATTATTCAAACTGTACTTTAACCTGTACCAAGGTGAAGCAAGTTACTGAAAGTAAGTATCTTGGACTTGGGGTCGGCAATTTCTGGAAACATGTTCATCACATTAATCTTCTGATCACTAAACTTAGAAAAATGATTCCTTTCTTCTATAAAATTAAATCGCTATTGAATAATAAGAACAAACGAATCGTCTTTGATGCATTGGTTACCAGTCATCTTAGATATAGTATTGAAGTGTATGGTTTTGCTTCTTCAACCCTTATTGATAGGCTACAAAAGGTACAAAATAAAATTTTAAAGGTTCTTTTCAGAAAACATAACCACTACAAATCTACTAAAGAATTATATAAGGAACACAGAATTTTAAATATAACTAAATTGAGAAACTTTATTATTATACATAAAAATTACTTTTGCAACGATTTAAAAATTAAGATGAATTTAAAATGGGTTTCCTTCGCGATAAAGCATTAAGGTTCCATATTCCACTAATTAAAAATAATTATGGCTCAAAAACTAAAGATCATTATATTCCAACAATTTTCAATTTAATTCCATCAAAATTACTAGATTTAACTCAGTACACTTTAATCAAACACAAAATAAAAGAATGGCTAATTAACAACTAAGGTATAGTTTTATTTTTTAATTATTGTTTTTTTTTCTGTGTCTGTAATTATTATTATTTTTATATTTTTTACCATACTGTGTGATTTAATTTTGTTGTATAGATTTTTCTTTATCTTGATTGTGAAATTGTCTAAATGTGTAGCCAAACAAGGACTTTTATAGACCTTCGGCAACACTCTTTGAATAAAGGTTATTATTATTATTATTGAAAAAAAAAAAAAAAAATTAGTAGGCAGCCAAACTGGGAATGCCGATGATTGTATCGAACCTTGAATTATGCTCTTGGTCTTGACCTTGTTGGTCATCAAAGAAAAAGAAACGAAATTAGCATGTAGCAAAAGTGGCAATGCCCAAGATGTAACTTTGATATCCTGTTGGTTTTGGCCTTATTCGTGTTTACACTACTCTTCACAGAAAAAGAAAATAAATAGCACATATTCAATGGCCGAACTTCGATATCTTCTTGGTCTTGGCCTTGTTGGTCTTCATAGAAAAAAAAAGCAAAATTAGCGCGCAGTAAAACTGGGATTGCCTTGGCCTTATCTTCTTGGCCTTGGCCTTATCTGAATTGCTCTTCATAGAAAAGGGAATGAAATTAGTAAAACTGGGAATGCATATGATGGATTGAAAACACGAGTGCCTCTTGGTGTTGGCCTTGTCTGTGCTTGTGCTAGTCTTCATAGAAAGCAAAACGAACTTGGATATCCTTTTGGTCCTGGCCTTACCTGTTCGTCGTCATGGTAAAAGTAACGAAATTCGAAGATAGTAAAACTGAGAATGTCAAACCTCAATATCCTTTTGATTTCAAGTTTTTTTAGCGGCTCCTTTTCAGTAGCGTGCACAGAACCCCAAGAGGGCAGGGGCAACTTTAGTTAAAGGGCACAGTAACTTTTAGCGGACATTTTTCTGGAAACCTTTTTTTTTTAATTTGTTTAAAGTGTTCTTCTTTTTGCTCTCTTCTACCCCTTTCTTAGCTTTTTGCCCTTTTAGGCATGTTTAAGCATTTTAGCCATTTTTTGGCATCACTGCATCAGCAAATGTCGGCAAAAGGGCATTTTATTCTAGAAAAAGGGCATTTAGCAAAAGGGCAGCTTTTACTCCCCCACAGCCAAAAACCGCTCACCTACGTCTTTTGTTATGTGCGCATTTACTGATATGATTCATAAACAATGACTTTGAGCTAAAGTCAAGTGTAGTAAATAAGTGAAAGTTACTGGTGTCGTTATCAGTTGCTTTGATCGTCTAGCCATCTAGAACCATTAAATGATTACAATGAAAATTTCAAACAAAATAACATTGTAGGAATAAAAATTACACTGTCGCTCAATACAAAAAAAATTAAGAAACATTAATTTAAATGCGTTACATTTTCTTTAGTGACCGGTTTGCATTTATGGGGTTCCATTTTGGGCACAACAGTGATTGGAACAATGTACACAAGTTTGGTAAGTATCGGATTTTCCTTTTACTAATATGTAGTCATCTATAGTCAGTACACTCCTTTGGCTAACAGACATTCGAACCAACCAATTTTGCTGTGAATAGGTTTCGCCAGGAAGGACCACCCCCGTCATCGAGGAGTTTTTTTTTATGCCGAGTTACTCACAAGTGACATCAAATCTAAATTGGAAGTAAAAAATTAAAGAGGGCAACCATTGCACCTTCACAAACTGAGAGGGACAAACGCGTATCGCGCCTGCCGGAACGCTACCTCCAGATTAAAAAAAAAAAGTGAATCCGTTAATCACGTGTGGTGTGAGTGGTGTAATGTACAGCATCTTTGATTAAGGTGCGCTGGGATGTTACCACTGTGCTGGCTGCACAGCATCTGTCTTCTTATTTGGTGATGGCGCTGCCATCAATAGTGATGCCAGCTAATCCCAGACGAGGGTGAGGGGGAAGGGGAAATCAATGATTTCCCGACAATGGGGGGGGGGGGGGGCGGAACATTTTTGTTCTTACTACTTAGGCAGGGGCCAGGTGAAGCTAGCTAAGGGGTATGGGGGAGCTGAAGTATTTTACGCTAACTGATGGCCTATTTTTGGCTTCCCGAGAACACGTTTTGTTAGCAACCAATTGTTAAGCAAATTTGGGCTGTTTTTTATTGTCATTCTTCAGCTAGACAGGTCGTAAAGACCTAATTATGAGTAAATACTGTTTTTACACATTTTACTTACAAATTAAATTAACTGATGAGTTTTGAAATTAGTTTTTTGAACATTGCTACATTACCTTTAGCTAACAGTACACTGAATAATGTAGGCGTGAAAAGTATTGTTGCTTACTTTTCAAACGGCGAAAGATTTAGGTGACGTTTCTGAACTAACTGAGAATTATTTTTAAATCACGATGGCAATGGGCTAGAAAAAGATGAATACGGCTACTAGCAAGTCAAAGTGTCAACTAAGTGTTCAATTTTGATAACTTTGCTGGATTTTCAAGGAGTTAATTGTTAACAGATTTCAAACGACTAATATTGGCCGGAAAGCTAACAAAGTTTTTTTTTTGTTATGTACAAATTTAGTTGGCAGTCAGCTAGTCCTTAAAGGTACAAGGCCAATTGCGTTTAAAGTTCCGTATTGGTTAGAGGCTGGATTTGAATCAGCATACTCTTGGTTTTTACTTATAGTTACTCCCCGACTGAAGGGCAATGCATGCTTCCCCAACAAAGCCTTCCTCCACTGTGGTGCTATCTTCTTGTTCCTTGTTTATTATTATGGCTAGATATTTAGGCAGCTTGCTCTTCAAAATATAATTCGTCGAAGTAAGTGTGCCGCACACATACAATGTGTCCGTGGGGGCAATAAAGGGAAACCAGAAAACAACAAAATCACGAAGTTAAAAATAATAAAATGAAAAATCACGAGAATTCAGATGGTGTGTTAGCTACTTACATGACTGCACAATGAGAAGTGAGGAAATCGAGGTTTGGTATACTTTTTGTCGTTTTTTTGCTGAGATTTCGTGGTTTTCTGGTTCTCTTCACGATCCACACGCCACCGCTCACACTTGTGGCGAATGAGTTTCCCTTTTCTTTCCGCTTCTGAATTAAGTTTGACGTGGCTAATTATGACATAAATCTGATTTTTTTTTCGTAACTGCTTTATAACCGGGAGGTATAAGACATTGCTGCCGAAACGTTGCTTCTTTTTATCGTACGATTTCTTCTTTGTAACTCTTGCTGAAGTTGTTGGCTTTTGAATAGTTATATTAGTTTGATTATGACTACGCTTCCCCTCCTTCCCCCCCCCCCCCTTGTCACGACTCGCCTAACCTATGGTAAATTAAGAGGTTGCTTTGAAATATTTCAGCTGCCACGCTTCCTTACGACGTCGAGCACAAGCGTTTTTTTTTTCAAGTATTTTCCATTACTTTAAGTACTGCCTTTCAATACGGCTAGTCATTAAAAAAAATAAGGTCAACTGTTTTGTTGACGCATAGTTCGACACACAGTTTTGCAGTATTAAAGCCTTGCAAGTGAGGGTAACTTTAATACAAAAAGAAATTCAGTCATGAACAATACATTTTTTTCAAGACTAAACTCTTCTCTTTGTAATGAAATTTTTTTGTGCATGGAGGTAACATTAGGCTATGGTCGCATATTAATTTCCAGTATTTTCGTAAAAAATATTTCCTGTATATCCCAGCAGTTTTCGAGAGTATCGACATTTCTCAAGATACTCCAGTTTTTTTAGTGTCCGATTCAAGGTTGCTTCTGTTGTATCAATTACGTTGCAGAATCGTAAAGTTTTTTTAAGTGTATAAGAAAAATTAAATGAAATTCGTCTGTACCGTACACTACATTATAAGCGGTTGTCACATGGTAGCAACCCTTCACCTTATCCCTTCCTGGATGCCCAGCGGGTGCTTCATGCGGCACTTTATCATGTTCAGCCCAGTAATGTATGCAAATCATATGTATAGTTCTCTTTGGTGACTCTCATATTTAAGTTTACCATCATGAGTTGGAACCGTGAGCTGGTTTGCAAAACAGTTATGATGTGGACAGCCATTTTTGATAGTTCTGTGTGGCGATTTTACTAAATTTTGTGTTTTAGCATCGGAATATAAACACGCATTTTTTGTGCCTACGTTTTGGCTAGACCTTAAATGTAAATAATGTCGAACATGCACGCAATATTTATTGCAATGTGGCATTCTTTAAGCGTTGTGAATCTTTTGTTTTCACAGGGTGGAATAAAAGCAGTGATGTGGACCGACTCCTTGCAGATGTTGATTGTGACAGTTTCTCTACTGGTAGCTATAATCAAAGGTACCATTGATGTTGGAGGTTTCGCTGCTGTGATCGAGACGTCAAAGCAGGGTGGACGTCTTGGTTATCTTAGGTAGGTATTCGTCTCTAATAGAGCAGTGACACGACGTAGTATAATGTATATAATTCTATGCTGGAGCCTTATTGGGTTAGCTGCAAGGGGCACTGCAGAGAGAAACAGGAGGGCGTCATACTGAAGCCGATGCTGTGAAGAGTGATTTCTTAGATCTAAAACGCGCGATTTTTGTTGTTGGAGAAAACAACGTTATTTTAAGCCTAAGAAATCTTCTCTTCCGTTGTTTTTCCCTTCATTTTTATGTAGTGCACCTTGTAGTTATGCCCTCCAAAACTCATACTGGTGCCAATATGGCGACAAATGTCACTGCTCTATAGGTGTGTGCAATTATAATATTTTTAAATGGAGTCGAGCTGAACAAGCAAAAATGTCGAGTATCGAGTCGAGCATCGGAGTATAGCGGAAACAAAGATTCCTTTGTAAGCTCTTTTCAATTTGTTAGGATAATAAGAAATAAACTGCTGCATAATTGGTTGTGTGGGTTCTACATCACATATAGCTTTTCGTTTTAACTGTAGAGCTTAAAAAACATTTTAGCATCTGGCTTATACACATTACTGGAAACTTGTCGAACCAATTAATTTGGCCGATTGGAAAGTCAAAATCGGTCAAAAATTGTCAGAGTTATGGCATTTTGATCAGAATCAAGTTTGTCAAGTACAGAAGCTATCCCACGATACGACTTTGAGTACAATTTTATACTTGTCTCGGCTTAAAGAGTGTCATGCATTTTTAGTCTGTATTCTTGGGACTCAATCATGATGTGGGAAATCTCACGTTCTGACTATGGCCGCTGAGTACACAGTCGTTTCAACACTGCCAAACACTTTAACTAAATTGTTAAGATTGGGTGGCGAGACGTCCAATAGCGAATTGGTAAAACTGGGATTTTTACAAATTCTATCTGCAGATGGCGATCAGCAGCAAACCTCATCGATTTGAATCTTTCTGAGTGTTGCGTAAAGCCGATGGGCTGTTATTTACTGGCGGGGGTTTGGATACACGTGGACCCCACTTTGAGTTAAAATGAGTAACTTTCAAAAATAAAATTGGTTATCAGTTTTAAATGTCCAGCAAATACCGATTTATATGCAAACCTGTAAAAATAAAAAGTTTTTTTTATTCAATTTCACTCATTCCTTTGTTAAGGGTGGGGGGGGGCGGGGGGGGGGCGTGAACAAGAATGCAAGGAAATCGGGCCCAGGAGGCTGAGGGGGCGAGAGGGGATTGATGTTGGGCAGAGCATTCAGGTTTATTATTTCATACAACGAATACAATGTAATAAAATTTATTTAGAAATTCAGATACATTTATTAACCAAAAAAAAAAAAAAAGACAACTGTAATCTAGCTGTCATCTATATGTTTACAGAGTTTTAATTAATTTCCGCAGAATTAATAAACATGCTACAACTCGTTTTGTAACCAACTACCACACGAGGAGTGAATCTAATAATTTTGTCATTCAGCCTAAATTTACAAAAGAAAACTGCATAAATGCTGCTACTTCCTTGGAAGCAAATTTTACATAAGATACCCAACTACATAAAAGATATTACTGAAATTCATTGTTTCGAGAAATACCTGTTTCGGTGGCTACTGAATATCAATACAGTGGCCCTGGAAAATTTATTTAAAATTATAAGCTGAAAAATAATTTCAGCACTATCAGTTATTTTGATTTTCTTTGGTTCTTTGTAGCATGTTTACTTTTTATTTTTACTGTTATTATTTTTTCCTACGATGCACCTTAACTTTGCATTTATTAATAATAATGGTAATAATTGTATTTGCTAACAATAGTAACTTTGCAGTTGATATTAAATATAGTAATACAAATAGTAATAAAAATGGTAGTAAAAATAGCTAATAAAAATTGTAACTTTGCATTTGCTAACGGTGGTAATAATTTTATATTGCTATTATTGTTATTTTTTTTTCTACGATACACCCAAACTTTGCATTTGTTGCATAAGTTGACATTTGTAATTCTTGTGTTTTTTTTGTTATTTTTTATTATGGTAGCCAACATGCCACACGCGAGCATGAGCTCTTGTGGGTTGAGGGCACATACGGAGTTTTGTACCGTTTGCCTTGTTAATATTCATTCATTCAAACTATAGCTAGCCTACAATTTTGACCCGAAAGTTATTTAATCGTTGGAGGGGCGGGATGTGAGAGGGACCATCTAGATCGAAAGATTGTTTAGTTGTTGGAGAATTTACCCTTTGGGCCCAATACGACTTGGGGTGAGGATGGTGGTTGTGAGGATGGTAGGGTGTGTAGCTGTCTTAATTAAGTAAAGCATGATCATCATCACAGTCGTGACCGCTTGCCTAATCCGTTACTTAACTGTTAATGGTTTACTCTTTTTTTACGCTGTGTTACTGACTTTAGCGTTGGGTACGTCGACCATTTTTGGATTAGGTGGGCTTCGTTTAAAGGGGCCTTTTCACCTTTTCAACTCCTAGATGCAGCACCGTAGAATCTTCAATAAAGATACGATCAATATAAAGAAAATAGCGTCAAGTTAAAAAAAAAAAGAACAACACTTCGCAGCAGGGCCGCGAATTTTCATAACTAAAACGAGATCAAATGACCCATATCAGCCTATAGGGCAGTGACACGACGTAGTGTTATTGTATGTAACTCTATGGTGGAGCCAGTTACTGGATTAGCTGCAAGGTGCACTGGTGGGGGAAAAGAAGAGCGTCTTACTGAAGCCAATGCTATTAGACTGGATTTCTTAGGCCTAAAACGCGCGATTTTTGTCGATTTGTTGGCAGTTGCTGACATTTTTAAGCAAGTGGAATCTTTACTTTCCAATTACAACCTCAGCAGCATAAGGGATTGGAGAAAACAACGGTGTTTTAAGCCTACGAAATCCACTCTCAAAGCACTGGCTTGACTAGAAGAGCCGTTGTTTAACCCACCATTTCAATCTAGTGCCCCTTGCAGGTATCTCTCTTGTAGCAATATTACGTCAAACGACGCTGCACTGGAATCTTGAACGTGAATGCTGTGTTTAGAATATCAACAAAGCTATCGAAATGGTGAACTGGCGCCTTTAAGCTACGGTTGGGCAGAAAAAGTTGAGTTTTGGGGAGGGAAAGTATCTCATCATGTGAGAAATCTGGAGATTTTATTTAAAAATATTTAGTATTTGCGTCGTATGTAGCGAAAATCTGTACATCGTTTCTTCACCAAACGATGTTTTATATTTTTCGTAGCTTTTTCTTCTCTGTTCCGCACGCATTTAAAAAAACAACTTTTCGTCTTCACGCCAGTGCTGGATGGATACCCGATGTTCTTTTACTCTATAGTTCTTTCATACTACTCGATTTCGGACGTTTGGAAGATAGTGCAGCCTATTTTACGTCGCAGTATAGGGCAGTGACATAATGTAGCATTATTGTGTATAACTATGGTGGAGCCGGTAACTGGGTTAGCTGCAAGGGGCACTGGAGGGAAAAAAGAAGGGCGTCTTACTGAAGTCAATGTAAGACTGGATTTCTTAAGCCTACAACGCGCTATTTTTGTTGTTGGAGAAAACAACGTTTTTTTAAGTCTAAGAAACTGCTCTCAAAGCACTGTCTTGACTGGAAATGCCGTTGTTTTCCCTTACATTTTAATCGAGTGCCCCTTGTAGTTATGCCCTCCAGATGCTATCTCGTAGGCAATAATATGACGTCACTTGACGCTGCCCTAAGGCTCGTACCCTACCTGATCACACTTTAGTTAGGTAGCGTCGTACAGTCGAAAAATTCGAACGTAGCCTAACTTGATCTATGAAGAGTGTTGTATTCATTTTGAGCTGACCTTTAAATTGTCTATAAATTTGACAAGGTAATCACTGCAATTCGTCACTCCCTGGAACAGACTCTAAAATCGGTCTATCATTCAGAACTAAGTGAAACGGATTAAGTTTAAAATAATGCGATATTTTCTGTATGCTAAAGCAGCTCTAAAAAAAGAATTTTTTTTGAGCACTTGTGGCAGTGGCAGATTTACGGAGGAAAACGGTCGGGGCGGGCGCCGCCGCCCCCCCCCCCCCCCCCCACGAACTGGGCGGTGTAATCTTCCCCTCTACTTCACTTCGAATTTCTACCTTCTTCCAAAACTTAGTCAACGTTTACACAAAAAAAAAAGGTAAAAATCTTCCAGGTTCATTCGTTGTCTTCAATTTCGCAGAAATCCTACTTCACAGAAATAAATTTTTAGGTCAGATTTCTGTGAAAAAGAATTCCGCAAAAATGGCATTCCAAATTTCCAGAAATTACGTCCATTTCTGCAGAATCAAATTTGCATAAGAAAAATATGATCTGATACCCCTTGATGAGATGGACTGGACATGATCTAGCTTAGAAGGGAAAAAATGTAACCTACTGGTATGGTGTCATTGTACTATAAGCGCACGTATTGAGAGTGCACCATGCCTCTAATGCGCAGGTGTAGAGCAGTGACACGACGTAGTAGTATTGTATATAACTCTATGCTGGAGCCTTAATGGGTTAGCTGCAAGGGGCACTGCAGAGAGAAACAGAAGGGCGTCATACTGAAGCTGATGCTGTGAAGAGTGATTTCTTAGACCTAGGCTAAAACGCGCGATTTTTGTTGTTGGAGAAAACAACGTTATTTTAAGCCTAAGAAATCCGCTCTTCCGTTGTTTTTCCCTCCATTTTTATGTAGTGCACCTTGTAGTTCTGCCCTCCAAAACCCATACTGGTGCCAATCTGGTGCCAATATGGCGGCAAATGTCACTGCTCTATAGCACACACTTGAAGTAGCGAACCTGGTGTTTCACGATTGCTTGCGTCACATGCTTTACGATTACAGAAATCTCGACGTGTATGTATAATTGCGCGCGAAATGCGGTCCCTCTGTCGGTATTTCATATAGGGGTGGAGTTTCACACACCCGAAGTTTCATGATTGCTGACGTCATACTTTTTAGGATTTCAGAAATCTCGATGCACGCGAAGTGTACCTCCTCGCGGCGTTTCTTGCTACCAACTGTGCGCATGTCATACGAAATTTGCTTGTGTGCTAGTAACACATTTTACCCTTCTAAGCTGGCTCATGTGCAATGCGGCTCATCAAGGGGGTAGCGGGTCATGTGTTTCTTCTGCAAATTTGATTCTGCCAAATGGACATACTTCTTGCGAGTTTGGAATTCCATTTTCGCAGAACCCACTTTCGCAAAAAAATGACTTCAAAATTTATTTCTGCAAAAATGGAGATTTTTTTCTGCGAAGTTGCATTTTGCGAAAACGGATTGTGCGAAATTAGGGGTGACTGTTCTTTAGCTCCACCGAAAATCCAGGAGAGGGGTCGGGAGGACGGTTTAACGGATTTCGGTAGCCTAGGGTTTCATTTCGTTGGTTGGCAAACAGCTACTAGCCACACACTTATGTATCGTGAAGCGCAGAAAATTCAAATAAGCCGCCGAATTCTAGGAAAAAGATGAACGAACGTATATATAGTTCACCTGTGGTCACCGGTCAGTAAGTTGACTGATTCACGTTGTGGCACAAAAAACAAGAAAACCGGCTTCGGTAGACTTACATGCTTTAACTTTTTATTTTATTCTTTTAAAACTTGATGGATTTCATGCTCTCACTTTTGCTATTACTTGCATTATAGTGTCCGCGGCCTATCTTGAGTTCTCCGCAGAACGAACACAGATAATCGATTGTACGTTTTCAGTAGCAGAGTGCCTTGTTGATATCCAAGATGGTTACAAAAACAATGGCGGCCATCGATTAAAGCCGCTCCCTCCAGGAAGACGTAGCCGCTCACAAAATACTTGCAGGACTCAAGATACACCGCGCATACAGTAGTAATAGCATGACGTAATAAAACGCGCTAAGGGACAGCATTGGCTCGTCTTGTACGTGTAACTTGCTTGAGATTTACTATTCGTGTCATTACACGCATTAATGACGAGAAACATTTTTCACAGGTGCTGCATTATTTAGTTGTGTGTTTAGTTAAAATAGGCTCTCTGTTTTAAAATGGCGTTATCACTGTTTGACTGACATCTACTGCACTGAATTTGGCAAAAAAAAAAGATTGGTTAGGCCTTTCGTTAATAAATTTTCAATTATACGCCAATTTATTTCGACGGACAACGGGTGACTAATTTTATAGTCAGGCCTCAATTACGAAAGGTTGTGCCTGAAGCTAAGTGCTATGTTCAAAGTGTTGCCTATCTATTTTCATGTGTATTCATAATGATTGCTGTGTTGCATAGAAGTTTCGTTGCTAGATCTAAAACGCACGTAAACTATGTAAATTCGCCATTTTATCCCAAGGAGTGTAGCCGAAATACTAGAAGGCCGTGGTTCCTTACGCACAAGGTTACAAATAAAAAATAAAATTAAAAAATACAGCTAGATAATTTTTTTAACCGTTAAAGGTTGGTTCTACTTATGTCCAATACAGTGATCAGTGAAGTTTACATTGGGTTGTACAATTTATTGTTGATGATGGTGGGAGGGGGGAGGGGAAGAAAGAAGAATTGTAAAAAAAAAAGCAGTTCTGTGAGATGGGGAAGTCGTTGAGAACGAAACTTGCATATTGAGCATCAAAAGCCGATAAAGGCCCTTAAGTAACTAACAGTAGCGTTGCACGTACAAACATGACAACACGGAGTATAGGTGAAATTTTACAAAAAACTAGCTTGGTTCAGTTACACAGTAAAACAGTTTGTTAAATATTTCTGGGTGCAAGCATAACTTTGAACAAATAAAAAAAATTTGACATTAAAAAAATTAAATATAAACAAGATAATTCAAATATAAAACATAAAGTAAAATTCAAAAATTAAAAACTTAATTATTTAAAATATAAAATGTGAAAAATTCTAAATTAATGGAACACATTTTTTTTAAATGAAATTCTAGTGTATCAGGTGCTTTTAACCTCGTCATGGTCCGTCGATCCTATTGCCTTCGACGGACCATGACCCCGTGATTTTTGGATTGGTGAACAGCATGCAGTTTATTGGTGTTGCATGCAGTGTTTACACCTTTTTACACAAAGTGTATACACCTTTCTAAACTATATTATAGGAAGTGTTTTCTACACACTTTCTGTAATATTGTTTAGAAAGGTGTATATTAATTAAAAAAAAAATCGGTATTTAGATTTTTTGATGCCCTTTTTCCCACTACATGCCTGTAGAAAGCAGCTGTGGAACATAACAGTAATTTAAACAACGCTCTCATTTTTCAGAAATTATCTTAATTTTTTTAATTTTTGGGATAGTGTTCGGCTTTTTGGATGATACAATTAAATCATATGCAAACAAATAAGTTCACATAGTTGTATGACAGTGGCATCAAAGTGATAAGGAATGCAACCAAACATTGAAATATCTAATTGTTCTTCTTTTAAATATTGTTCGAAATTCTATGCGCTGCGGTTTTCACTCGTTTTTTTTTCTGTTTTGTCGTTGTTTTTTTTTTTGCGTTTAAGAGTGTTAAACAGGTGTATTCTAGTAGTAGGCAAGTGTCATTCAGCTTATTTTACCTTGCAATATTTATGACAATGTAGAAATGTAGAATCGTAATAAATCATAGTGAAATTGCTTTTATTATGCTCTCTAGTTTTAGCTTCGACCCCCGTGTCCGATATACCTTTTGGGGATTCACAATATCAGGTACATTGGGTTGGATAAGTGGATATGGAGTGAACCAGATGCAGATTCAACGCTATGCTGCTTGCTCAACCAAGGAAAGAGCACAAAGGTAGGTTAAAGTATATAGTGCCGTTTAAAGGTCAGACCGGGAACACATAAAAAAGACAGATTTAAAAATTATACAAAAGCTCTATCAGGAAGGCTGAGCATCACTCCTACGTGGAGGCAACCACGTTGTAAACAGAACAGTTTACAGTACTGCTTAAAGATCAGACAGTGCAACAAATAAGAAATCACATAAAAATAAACACACAAAAAATCTCTTAGTTAGGCTGAGCATCAGTTCTAAGTGGAGGCAGCCATGTTGTAAACAAAACAATTATGTATACAATGCAGCTTAAAGATCAGACAGTGCAACACATAAAAAAAGTCAAATTAAAAACCACACACAGAAACTCTTCAGAAAGGCTGAGCATCTGTCCAGGCAGCCATGTTGTAAACAGAACAATTAAGTACACAGTGCAATTTAAAGTTCAGACGGTTCAACACAAAAAAAAGTCTCATTAAAATAACACACACAAAAACTCTTCAGAAAGGCTGAGCATCTGTCCAGGCAGCCATGTTGTAAACAGAACAATTAAGTATACAGTGCTATTTAAAGTGCAGACAGTGCAACACATAAAAAAGTTACATTAAAAAAACACGCAGTTTCAGTAAGGCTGAGCGTCAGTCCTACGTAGAGGCAGCCGTGTTGTAAACAGAACAATTTGTTGTGAGGTTGTGATGCACCAGTAGGCTAGGGGAGCCATTTGCGCCAGAAATGTTGGCCAAAATACAGGTGATTATTGCTGAGAGACTTATAGTTGGCAATTTCGTATTTTTCTTGTTAATCACGGATTCCAGAGCACTTACAAAAGTGCAGGCTTGGGAACATTACATTGGCACTTCCTCCTAAAACTTTCCTAACACATCATGTATCTCACGATTACGCTTTTGAGAAATTCAGACCATTCCAATTCAATTGCCCTTGCATTCTTGGATACAAACCAGATTATGGTCAAGCTCACACCCTTCATCCTTGTAAGTTCCCTGGAAACCGTAACGAACTAGGAAAATGTGGAAATTGTCTATAAGTCTCATATCAGCAATCACCTGTAAATTAAGCAATTACTCTGCTTAGAAAACTCTATAATACATGTACGACTGACTCTCAGCCTTGCCAATACATTTTTTAATAATTTTTTTTTAAATTTGTGCTTCTATGAAGAATTTTTATCGATGTATATTAAGTCTGCAGAGTAGTGCGAGTTTTGAATCGACCAAGTTATCCACTTTCCTGACGAAAATTCACTGACAAAGCAGTAATGTGACCACGTGCACGATAATAGCACTTCTGAGTGGTCACTTCTGAATAATTAATCATGAACTACGGAATTTTGGACAACACATATAGTGTATTGTTAAAGCAATTAAGGCCTTTTGTTCGCAAGAGCTCATCACAAAAGACTATCACTCAATGAGTGGTGGAGATAAGGAATATTTTCCTATCATTGATGCCGTTAAACTAAATAAGTTTGCAAGAAAAGAAAAGTCAGATAATATGCAAACAACCTCTAGTGTAGTAATTGACGTAAAACCCACGTGGTACTGAGATTTGCACGAATCGTGTTTTTTGAGCTTGGATATCCAAGGGGAAGGACAGGGATTACTACTTCGACCCCTTCTTCGGAATATGTGTGGTTTTTTTTTTATTTAATTGTATATATTTGTCTTTTAAGCAATCTTTGACGCTGGGTGACACGGCAGTTTTGCTATGTTTTAATTTAACGGATACCTGAAGACGGAATAGAGTTGATTCCGAAACGTTGTTTTGTTTTATGTGTGCACTTTCAGTCTTTTTAAAAATATTGTCATGCCATAAAAATGATGTATTTTTATGTGATAGTGTTTCGTGTGTTGCCACCCTGTTTTTCGCAGCATAATAGCGTTTACTGTGTACATTGTATCTATGTTTGTCAGCCACGCTTGGTTACTTTTTTAATGTAATTAGTTAAACTTACATTTACAATGGTCTAATACAATTACAATTAAATCCTGTTCCCATTCAATTTCAACCGTAAAGATTTCGTTCAATGGCCTTGTGTCGTATGCACGATGCCCAAATTACCCATGTTTAAAACGTTATTTTAAAGATTCAGTAGTGTTAGTCCTATTGCACAGTATAAAAGCTCGCGAGTGTATGATTTTATTAGCATCGCGGCAATTCGTTCTTTTAAATTTGTGAACTATCAAGATTTCTTTGGTCAATTTTCAAACGCATCCGTCTCCGCCATTCTTGTTTCGGAAGCAAGTGAGTTGTGTACCTTGGTTTCACTTGCCTTGTTAGCGCTTGGCAATTGGCTGATCAATGTGCATGCACTCCAAAAAAGAATGAATTGGAAAAGCCAACCAGCAGTCAGGCGCATTTCAGAACTGAAACATTTTTGGAAAGCATGTGGGCGTGAGCATTGTGAGCTTTCCCGTTGTTTTCATATTCGATTACGATTCCGGTTTTGGTGGGAATCAATCTTTAAGACAACGTAGGGACGAAATCACAGTTTTATCTGATAAAATACCCGGTGCTCGTTTTATCTGCGTTAAGGAAACATGATTGGTTGATGGCTGCCATTACTGGCATTCCATTGGTTAACTGCCGATGGAAAATTATGAAGGTATGTTCTCAGTATTATACTTGTCATGATGTCTTTGCTCGTTTTGCAACAATGTCAATCTTAATGTCACCCATCAAAACAATTATTGTTGGGCGACATTTGTTTTTCCTTTTCTTTTAATTAACGTTTTTTTTAGATGTTTAATAAATTGGATTTTACTTGATAAGGGATATTTACAAATGATAATGACGTTTAAAATTGTACTTTGAATTTGATTGCAACATCCATTGCTTAGGTTCCATATTTTAAAATTTAAGATCTGTAGATCAAGAGGTCTCTTGAAAAACTTAAAATGTCACCTCTTCTACTTTCATGTCTAAAGTATCCCGGCGTTGTGTAATTGTTTTTAATGTAAAAATTTCCATTTCATTTTATTTTAAATCTGTTTAGTTAAAATTATTACGACCCATCAATTGCAGATTTGCTAGCTCGAATTCCAACAGAATCCAGGTTTTTCCTATAACTCCTGATATTACAGTGTGTCATTTGAAATTATTGTTATTAGATCACAAAATCATTTTTTTTTTCATCTCTGTACCATTTTCAGCAATTTTGTGTATCCTTGTGACTGAAATTAGTTGACTGGAATTCAGTTTCCAGTCAACTAATTTCAGTCACAAGGATACTATTAACAAAATTGCTGAAAATGGAACAGAGGTAATAATAATGTTTTTGTGGTCCAATTACAATAATTTCTAATCATACACTGTAATGTATGGAGTTATAGAAAAAAACACTGTAATCTATATTTCCATTACTATAGATCCTATTCTAATCTCACCCACTTCACGTTTTTGATGGACTTGTTTGGTAGAATAGTTTATTAATACTAACAAGAATTTATAGGGTTGGGGAGGAAAATTTGGTATGCGTGTTACATTCATTCCTATTAGTTCTACCTGATTTTTTTAAAGGGCACCACGTGTTTCACCGGTAATTTTTTCTCATTTTTCAGCCCAAATCTAAAGTAAACTAAATTACAACTAAGCGAAACTAAATAATAATTAAATATAAGCTAGTTTAGTTTAGTTTAGTGTAATTTAATTTCAGGCTGAAAACTGAGTAGAAATTCCTATATAAAACACATGGCGCTCTCTATAAACTTAGAACTAATAGGAATGAATCTAAGACGTTGCAGTAAGGGTTTTCAGTCACAAATTCTCCTCTCCAACCCTATAAATTCTTGATAATAATAATAATAATAATAATAATAATAATAATAATAATAATAATATAATAATAATAATAATAATAGTTTATTGTCACACTCTGCACGAAATACAATAGTATTTGTATGTGCACAATTTACAAGTTAAAGTTCATTAATAAATGCAAAAAGCAGCAGTGTTAAAACATGTCAGTTTCAAAATATATCATTTTAAAAATAACAATAAAAACATTATATACATTATAACATTAAAAACTATATACAATATTACATTAAAAAGAAAAAAAAAGAAAAAAAACACACATTAAAAAATCATGCAAATATACAATTATTGTTTGAGTATATAATCTCTTATCCTGTATTTTATGTTGTTTAGTTTCAGGTTTCTCAGTTCATCTGGCAGCTTGTTAAAAATGTATGGTATTAAAAAATTCAATCCTCTTTTGCCATATGAATTTCTATAATTTGGCAATTTTAACCAATTGTGGTTTTTTCTTGTTTCCCTTTCTATTGTGTTTTTCCATTCTGTCTTATAAAAGTTTTGTGTAATTATTGTATACTCGAGTATATTTTTAACAGTCATGAGTTTGTTTTGTCTAAATATGTCTATCCTTTTTTTAGTTTTGTTGAAGTTTGAAAAAAGTACTTTTGCTGCTTTATTCAAAATGTTTTGAAGCCTTTCAACTAATCCTTCCGATGTGGTTGCGTATATTGTGCATGCATATCTAATTTGTGATAGGATTAAAGCTTCATAAACCTTTATTTTAATTTTATTGTTTATTAAGTCTCTGATTTTGTATAGTGTCGGTATCATTTTTCTTATTTTAACAATAAGTCCTTCAATGTGATTGTAGAACTTCCAATTTTTGTCAATTAATAATCCTAAGTACTTTATTTCATTTACTCTTTCTAGATTCTTACATCTACAGTTTAATTTTGTGCAGTCCATTATATGGTGTTTAATGTTTACGTTTTCTATTTTCATATGTGATGTCATTATTGGTAGAAAGTATGTTTTTGAGGCATTAATGTATAAATCATTCTCATTAAAATATTCATTTATCTGATCAAAGTCCTGCTGGAGATTCATTTTCATTGTGTCTAAGTTTATATTTATGGACAACATCATCACGTCATCTGCATATAGTGTAATGTAAGAATTCCATCTCAAGTCCTGTATGTCATTAATATAAATCAAGAAAAGTATTGGACCCAAGATGGAGCCCTGCGGTACTCCAAAATCAACTTTTTTCCAATCATCTGTTTTATTATCAATTCTGACACAGCACTTTCTATTAGTTAAATAATTCATTAGAATGTTTTGCATTTTGCCTCGAATACCACATTTATTTAATTTGTTGTTTAATACATTTTTATCAAGGGTATCGACTGCCTTTTTGAGGTCGATTAAGATGGCACCGATGTATTTTCCTTCGTTAAGTGCTCTTGTAACATTGTTGTTAATATTATTTAATGCATCCAGTGTACCTTTGCCTTTTTGATATCCAAATTGGTTCTTATTTAAAATTTTAAATTTTGTTAGGAATTCTTCCATTTTTGTAGCAAAAAACCTTTCTACGATCTTATTTATGACTGGCAGCAATGCAATTGGACGATAATTATTTATATCTTTTTTATTTCCATTTTTATATATTGGTCTAATAATCTGTTTTTTTAGATCGTCGGGCCAAATTTCCTTATTGATAATTGCAGTAATTAATTTTATTATGAATATGATAGAGTTTTGACTTGTCTGTATAAAATGTTCTATCAAGAAACCGTCATATCCTACTGATTTCTTTATTTTTAAGTTATTTATAATTTTCCGTATATCATATAAACTTGGTGTAAAAATTGTCATAGTAATAATAATAATAATAGTAATAATAGTAATAATAGTAATAATAATAATATTTATTAATAATAATTTATTTATTACAGTTATAAAAAATATACAAAATAGAAAGTCAGAAAAACAAAGGAGCACGAAGCTAAAGAAGCTTGTATGTGCAATTTACAAAAACAGTATACAAAATTATATTTTCATACATTATATACATTAGAATTTCACAATAAAATTTTGTTAATACTTATTAAAATAAATAAATAAATAAAAAACAACAAGAAACTTGTTAATGGTACAAACCAATGGTACTAAACAAGAAAATTCCTGAACCAGGTTTCGTGGTAGTTACGGAATATTAATTATTTTTCCAAAATCCATTGTTTCAGTTTAACTTTCATCTCGGTAACGTTTGCCAGATTTCTTAGAAATACAGGTATTTTATTAAATTTATTTGGAATTACATAAGCTCTATTCCTTTTTCCGTATAAATTTCTCCAAGTTGGAGTTACTAGCCAATCTGATGAAGTCCTAGTTGGTCTGTTTATTTTAATTTTGAACATGTTATTAAAGTAATTTTGTGTTAAAATTTGATAGTCAATTAATTGTAAAACACTCAAAATTTTGTTATCTTTTAATAAAGTATCAGCTGATTTATTATTGTCTGCCTTTTGAAACAAGACCTTTATAGCTTTATTTTGCAATTTTTGTAGTCTGTGTTGGTAGCTTTTCGTCGTAGTTCCATATATACTACATGCATATTGTATTTGAGAATTAATCCAAGCTTCGAAAAGATTTTTCTTAGTGTTATCGGAAAGCAAAAATCTTATTTTATATAGAAGAGGTATTGTTTTTCTAATCCTGCTGATTGTTAAGTCAATATGCTTTTCAAATTTCCAGTGCTCATCTATTTCAAGTCCTAAATATTTTGAATTCTTTACTTTTTCAATTTTGATAGTTTCACTGCCTAATGTTAAGTTATGTTTTTTTTCTGCATGCTTCAGCATATGAGAAGTTTTAAACTGTAGGAAACAAGTTTTTGTTGGACTAATGAAAAGATTGTTATGTAAAATGTTAAAATCTTTCTGTAGCATGTCGATCATTGTGTCGTAGTTGTAATTTATCGAAAGCATAAAGATGTCATCTGCATATAAGGTCAAATATGTGTTTAAATTTAAATTCCCGATATCATTTACATACAATAAAAAAAGTAATGGTCCCAAAATGGAACCCTGTGGTACCCCATTCTCAATCTTAGTCCAGTTACTGAATTCGTTGTCAATTTTGACACTAAAAGTTCTGTCTTTCATGTAATTATTTATAATATTTAACATTTTGCCTCTAATACCTAGTTTATAAAGTTTTGTGTTAAGTGTCTCAATATTGATCGTATCAAAGGCTTTTTGTAAATCTATCTGTATAGCACCAACATATTTACCTTCGTTCAATGCGTTTGTAATTTTGTCATTTATATAATGCAGAGCATCAATTGTGCTTTTTTTGTTTTGATAGCCAAATTGATTCTTATATAAAAGATTAAAACGATTTACATAGTTGATTGTTCTTAATGCAAAGAATTATAATAATAATATAAAAATAATAATATTTATTTACATCATCATGGTTGCACGAGTCTAGATAGGCTGTATGTGCAGTTTTAACAAGTAAAATAATAATAATAATAATAATTAATAATAATAATTTTATTGCATGAGACAAGCTCGAAGTTCATGTAGAACTTGTAAGAGAAGCAATACACAAAACATGAAATAATAAATACAATAATAAGTCCTGTGTTAAACGGTTAAATATCAACGATATATAGTAACCTTTATTTCTTAATCCATATTTGTTTATCCATATTGGTATCTAGGATCGTCTTGTATTTGCTCTTAATCTTTGCTGTTTTTTAATATTATTTCTTTTATGTCTATTCTCAAAATAATTCTTTGTTATTATTATTTGGTCCTCTTAGCTTGAGCACTGACATAATTTTTTGATTTTTGTAAATTTCCTTCGTTTTAATAAGTTCATTTCCAAAGCAAAACTTTTACTATTTTATTTTGTAAATTTTGAAGTCTTTGAATTATATAATCTGATGCTAAACCATAAATTTCAATGCCGTATCGTAACTGACTTTCAATTCAAGCATTGTATAAAATTTGTTTATTCTTATTATTTAAAACTTTTCTTAATTGATAGATTTTTGAAAGTAAGTATCTCAATAATAATAATAATAATAATTACAGATTATTACAGATTACACAGAGTGGAAGTGAGAACCTAGCTAAAGAATCTTGCTTGTGCCAAAAAAGAAAAATGAAAACGTGCATGCTTACATATTTGATGTACATTAGAATAACACTTGTACGGAGAAAAAGCCAAGAAGTAAAATATTAAAATACATAAGAATTAATAAATGTTCATAAAAATACATATTAATGGTACAAACCAATGAATATGGTACAAGGTTATTTATTAATCAAAGCCTTCTTAGTAATTATAGTTACGGTAATGTAAATTACATTCCAAAAGCCGCTACGTCATTTAAATTTCATCCCTCGTTAGATTTGTTAGAAGCACTGGTATTTTGTTAAATTTATTCGGAATTACATACG
Source organism: Lithobius niger (assembly GCA_023313725.1). Taxonomy (NCBI): domain Eukaryota; kingdom Metazoa; phylum Arthropoda; class Chilopoda; order Lithobiomorpha; family Lithobiidae; genus Lithobius; species Lithobius niger. The sequence continues at coordinate 114,059 of JAHWFP010012621.1, forward strand.
CTTTATTTCTTTTTCCGTATAAATTCCTCCAAGCTGGAGTTATTAGTCAATCTGTTTATTTTAATTTTGAACATGTTATTGAAATAGTTTGGTGTAAAAATTTGCAGTCAATTAATTGTAAGACATTCTTAATAATAATAATAATAACAACAACACAAGACTGATTCCAAAAAGATGACTAAACAAGATAAAAATTAATGTCACAACGTTTTGGAGTCCAAATCGTTGGGACGTTTATTTTAATTTTTTTTTGTTTTTTTTTATGGCTTTTATAAGGTCAATCATTAAACTGCACACAAGCTACCACCCTCTTAACATTCTTATTGTTTCTACACTGTGTAGCCATAAAATACATGTTTCAGAAATAAAAATTCCCATTGACTATCACAATAGAGTTTACTTGCATGACCGACAACCAACTAAATTTTATGGAATAGTTTTTCAATAAACATTGGTTTTATACCTAATCTTACGTCCACAAAGTCGAGCCCATAGTTGCGAGTAAAAGCCCATCCTCCGGGTGGGTGTAATAAACGTGCGGTTTTGTCTGTCGTATGTACATCCACGCTTCATCTAGGTAAAATTTTAAATCACAATTTTGTGTATGCTGGCTAACAAACGCTGATTTTCATTCACTTCCCTCACTCAATCAGCGCATCTACCTTACCACTCTTAAACCTTCTTCCACCTTGCCTTCTTGCCTGAAGTGACAGTATGGTGTCACCGAATTTCTATTGGCGGGCATGCGAATAACTGTTTATTTCCAGTTTGGTGTTAATCTCAATCTACGCTTTGCGGCTGACGTTTGCCGATTTGAATTGTTGCATAATAATACTGTTTAAAACAAAGTAAAAAAAATATTAAACTAATCATTCAGAGCCCTTTAACTCCGGAATGGCACGACCAGTCGAAATTCTGCGTTAAGGTGCAAATCTTCAACACGGTAGCTGTCCATAGAGGTCATCCATACCATCACACACCAAATATTAACGAAGGAGATGCGGGGAAAAAATTCAAAAAAATTCAGCTCGGTAGGCTTTTAATACATAGGTTGTGGAGATCACTGAAATAGATATGGAGACCACATGTAGCACAAAATTAGTTGAAGTGATTGTTAGCATGAGGGGCTAGGTAGTAGTAATAGCTTATGTATATATATATATATATATATATATATATATATATATATATATATAT